>JAABNY020000119.1:20331954-20346442 GCA_015164015.2 Brevimyrus niger
TGAAGCCAGGGAGGGGAAAACAGTTTGTGCTTCATTGCTTCAATGCGAAAAGGCCTTTTTCCCACTGCTGAATGAACCAGCAAGTCTGCCTTGCGATCCTTCCTGGATGTTGATGTCCTGTGCTGTCCTAGCTGGACTTAAGAGGGCGCTGCTTCGATGGTAACCCACGGCTCAATAACAAGGGCCCAGACCCAGTACTACCTGACAGCAAGGGAAAAACAGCTCTGCCTTGGCTGCCGTTTCTGTTGTTTCACGTTTATGGGGAAGAATTCAGTCCTCTGGCAAAGAATTGATGGAGAACTGCTCAAAATATGTCAGCATCTTTGTTTAACAAGACAGGGAGGCAAATTATGATATAGCAGCTGTTGTTTAACAGTCACTCGGGGCTGAAAAATATGTGCTCTGCTTTAAGGCGACGTTTGAAATCCTGCAACCCCACTTTAGATTCTGCCACGTCCGCTTATTTTCCCTTGTGGCGATAAAGTGGTGCTAACAGAGGGGGGGAAAATGGTGAATGTCTTCATGTAATTCTAGCTAGAGTGACAGGAGCGGCTGTCCCTCCCCAGGTCGAGCCTCTTCTGCCCCCCGACCGGCCTTTCGCTCTGGCAGTCCCTTATGTGGGACAGCAGGCGGCCGGTTTCCATTAGCGGTTGTTGAATCGGAGTGCGGCTCAGCTCCGGCCGACAAGCCAATTAACATCAGCTCGGCCGCGTGCCGCCTCACAGCGCGCGCTGACCAATCGTTTGTCTTGCTATTAAACTGCTTTGGATGAAATATGCTTAATGGATGTAAACCGAAATGCAGAAATGTAACGTGAATGCTGTATGGATGGAATTTTTTTTCCAAAATTGTGAAGTTCTGAATTTTTCTAAAAATCATTATTTGTTTTCTTATATTCTATATTAAATGCATTATTATTATTATTAATATTATTGATATTATGATTATTATTATTGATGTTGTTGTTTTGTTTTGTTGTTGTCAATATTTCATTAGCTGTTTAGGGTGCTCTCTATAGGTGGGGAAACTCCCTTTAATCTCCTTGTATTACAGTTTTTCACTAATATATAAGAATTTTTATTGTGGTCTTGACTATATATACTGTATGGCCAGGAGTCTGTGGTGACTAACTGTACTTTCAAAGGCTGCAGTAAGTTCTTTAATGAAGATTCCTAATGACTACGGAGAATCTGGTCTGCAGTTAAACTGCACAGGGGCAATAATATATCATTTTGCCAGAGAGAAGAGTGCCCCCATTTTGTCCATGAACAGCACTACATTACTGAGAACGCGCAATGGGCGCCATTATTGACTATTTCGCATCAGGGTTCCTGACACCGGCCAATGTCCCGCGGCTGCTGTAGGAGATGTAGGATTAAACAACGTTAATCTGCCGCGTGCCAAATAGCGTCATTATCTTTTCATTCATGTTCCGGGGGCTGAGCTGAGAGACGCGGAGGCAGGACGTCCCACCAGAGGACATCGAAACTCCCTTTTTTGTGTGTCCTCAACAGCTCCTCCCACAAGCGCCAAGATCTGCGCTGGCCTGATCCGCTTTGTCGGCTCACTGCCCCGTAATCACCCTGCACATTCAGAGCCGGCCTTTCCTCCCCGTCCTGTCACATGTAGGGCATCGCCGTGCCCCCGGCCAATCTTTCGGCCACGAGCACACAACATAAATAGCGTGCTCCGAAGAAGTAAGCAGATTGCGATATCTGAACGTGATTCAGGGGGACTCATCGATGCCCGCGAGGCGGCAGGCAGACACGTGATTAAACCCCTGTCCGCAATTTAAGTGTTACATTATTAACTGTCCGACACACAATAAGGTTATGTAAATACTGCTGCAGTCTCTGTATTCAAATAAAGATTAACTGCGTATGTTTAAATGCGTTTACTTGGTATACGTTTTTTTCAAAGATGAGTGACAAGTCAGGCTGCAAGCACACAGGCAGGTGTAGGGCGCAGGCAGGGGAAGAGATTTCCAACTTTTGATGTTTTTGCAGTACAGATGATGGCGTACAAAAATTTTCATGGACTGGTTAAATTCCCAGTGGGGGTGGGGGGGCTGGGTAGATCAATCGGCCACTTCATAAGTTCAAGCATTTTTTGAGGAATTGGACGGGGGGGGATTGGTCTCAAAAATTTTTAAGAAGTTTGTAGAAATGAACTAGCCCTTCTGTAAAATGCCCAAAAGTCCCCAGGAATTCTGGCTGTGGGCCGGGGAGTGGGAACCTTTACCTTAGAGTAAGGTCTGTGTGTCCTGTGTTACCTTGGAGGGCAGAAGCAGGTGATGGTGGTGAGGCTGAAGGGAGTCTGTCTGTGTGTAATTTACATCCAATTCATGGAAGATATGGGATACGATACTCAATAGCACTGCAGCTCATACAAGGAAAATTAGTGTAGAAACAGTCAAAGTAGCAGACAAAACGCAGAAAGAGACAGCGATTGGTTCATACGATACATGATATAAAGCAAAATATAGAATGGGAGTAATACAAATTAAAATTAAATCCAAAGGTAGGTTACAAAAGATGTGTTAAAAGTGCTAAAGGTCCACCTGTAAGAGCACTGCAGTGAGGGTGAGGGACGGTTCCTCATTGTGGCAGGTCCGTAACGACGAGGGGGGGGGGGGGGGGCCAGGGGGGGGGGGAGAAGCTACAGGTCTTTCAAAGCCTCCCTGGGTTTGGTCACTGTGATGGACAGAAATGCCATTCTAGGTCTGGTGTACCCGGGTTTGAGCCCTGTGCATTCTGGAGTACCTGACAGGCCTGCCTGTAACCCTGCATTGGTTAAAAGGGTAAATGAGTAAATTAATTAATTATTTTATCAGATTTGCTGTCTTTTGATTGGTGTCTGTCTTTGTATTTGATCACAGTGTACCTACCAATTAAAATGAGTGATAATGAATCCAGTACATCTGTGCTGACATCCTGAATTTTGATTTTCACTCTTTGGAACTGGAATTCACTTGCCTTGGTGCTGAGGATCACAGCGATCTCAATGAGCTATTGGATCTGATGTGATGGTGGCGGCACGATGGTATTGGTCTTGAACTTGAGCCGGGCTCCATTTGGTAGCTAATGGAGCGAGACCCGGCAGAGTGAGACATAAATGTTTTCAGAGGAAAAGAGAAAAAAGGTTCCCAGCAGGGGATCTGGATGCCAGTTGAGTTGCATGGGTTTGAGACTGTATTTTAGATGTTCAGCCAGTAGAGAATTTTAGATGTCTCAGCCAGTGTTTCCCAGTCCAGTCCTCAGGGACCCGCAGACAGTGTGGACTGTGGACTGTGCCTGGGAGGGAGCAAAAACGTGGGCTTTCTGGGGGGGGGGTCTAAGGACCGGGTCCTGCAAGAAAATGACCCTAGCTTGGATCAGGAAGGGATTCCCTGGATGTCAAGAAACAGAAAAAAGCAAAAAAAAGCTGCAAAACAGTCACAGAACTTATGTACTAGGGAGAGCCTGATTCTTCTTCTCAAGGTTCAAGGCTTTAGGAAACTATTAATGAAACCGCATTGTGAATCATCCAAGAAATGAAAATGACTTGTGATAAGGACTTATAAGCATGTGCCAGAAATGTTAAAATACATCATTCATTTTTTTTTTACCTTTCAGAAATTATTTAATTATGTTTTGAATATGTAGTTGTAATAAATAAATCTGTTAACCATATGTCACTTGGTATACATGATACATGAAAGTTTTGCGATTCATTTCCTGTTTGTATTTATTATGAAAACCTAATTTTCTATTCACTTCTGTTTCACAGCGTATTTGCCCAAAAGGCAAAGTTCAGATGAATGATAGCTCCACTCCAGTCAACAAAACCAATTGGATAGAAACCCAGCGATCATCCTCAGGGTACTGAAGGGGTGCCAGGCTTTCTGGGTGATGATACTTTCTAGCCTGGGCAAACAGTGCCATCCCGTGCCCATCTGTTACCTCACGTTCAGTTGCATCAGGATCTCTGCTGCCTCTGTCTGAATGTGTTTAGGGTTGACGTCGGATTGTGTAAAAGGGCTTTGTCCGTGCGAACGGCAGCACCTCCCGGCAAACAACTGCATCTGAGCTGCTGCCGAAAGTTTGCTGCAGAGATTCTGACCCGGGAAGCATTTAGCCAGTACCCGGGTTTCCAAAATTAAATGTTAGATACATTTTTTAAACCTTCCATCCGTACTGTCCCGGAAATGGCTGAACACAGTTTTAAGTTAAACCCCACACCAACAAACAGCTTGACAAGGACTGCACAGATTAGGAACCTCCAGTTTTGGGGAATACCATGTGATTTTTAAGGTGTTTCAACTGTCCACATGCCATTCAGATTGATTACTGTATTTCTGTGACATATCTGGGGTTCTGATTTTCAGTCCTGATTTTTTTGGGTATTTTCAAAGGAATCTTCGGTAACACTTTAAAAGAGGTCAGGTTTTTAGACATTCAAAATGCCTTATAACGCATTCATAAACTACTATAAACGTGGCTATAAATATTTATAAAAAGGCATAGCACAATATAGCCATGTTTATTATGTATTATGACTGCCTTATGAAGCTGTCATCTATAATGATCTATAGATACCTTGTACCAGCCATTATAATGCATTATAAAGGTATCTATAGCGTATTATAGATGAGAGCTTCACATGGCTATAATGTGTTATGCCTTTTGACAAATATTTGTAACCATGTTTATAATGCTTTATAAGTGCATTATTAATTACCAAAATCATGGCCTGAAGTGTTACCAAATCTACCAGTTACTTTGAACTGTAAGTGCTGTACAGAGTATGAGCAGTGAGATTAATTTATAGTTCTCACAGAAATAGCTTGCAGACAGCTGTCTCTTTAAAATAAACGGATGCTGAAAAACAAATAAGTGAATAAACTAAATTGTGGTTTATAGTGAACAGCAGGCTTTGCTTGAGGGTTAGTCTAGCTGCTCTTGGAGGACAAGACGTTGAGCTCCCATTGTGTCTGCGGCAGTCTCATTTCCTGTCGTGCCTGTCAGAGCCTCGTTTCCATATGTGTAGTTATGGTTCTGTAATTTATTTAGTTTTGTCTTTCACTCCTGCTCTCCTTGCTCCTTTGTTTTGGTTCCCGTCCCCCACCTCCAACAGTCAGCTGTACCTCAGTCCTCCGTCCACACAGACGCCCCCTTTCTTGCCTGTCTCGTGCTGTGCTTGTACCTGGAAGGGTCTGATTCAGGGGGCTTCGCGTCAGACCTCGGTCAATTAAAACACGCTTGGAGAACTCCCCAGGGAGATGCGATACACTGCTGACTGCTCTGCTGATAACCTGCTGGCTTTTAAATTCAAATTTTAATCACTTTTCAGAACCGCAGACCGCGTGGTGGGGAGTTACGCTCTGGGAACACCCCCTCTCTGACTGTCGAGAGGCAGAGAGCGATTCATGCTGGAGCTGAACAAACCAAAATGCTAGTTCATCTTCATCTCGTTTAATTGCTTCGTGTCTGAATTCGAAAGACCTGCCTGCCGACTCGCCCGCCACTTAGAGGAACGGCACAGACTCCGGAAAGCAACAGAGATGCCCATGTCCAGCTGGGACAAGCATCGCCCCCCCTCTCTCTGTTTGCTTTCTGAAAAACTATAATAAAACCGTATGTCTGTCTTTTTTTCTAAATTGACAGTTATTATAGCATTTAATATAAATGGAAGCTTACAAATACATTGCAAGTAAGAAGCTTCAGGCTTAACTTTGATTTTCACCTTGTTCCATTTGGGGAAACTCTGCTGGGAAAAGCCTAATAAATCTCATCGTCACGGGGCTGACTCCTGCCTCCAGTGCCTCATTGCGCTACCAGACGTGTTCCCTGCGAATGTGAGCCGTGTGCCGCGCACAGGAAGCTCAACGTGAGGCAGTTTCGAAATTGGATCCTCTCAACCTAAATGGGACACACACACACACACACAGCAGGGCTGCCGGGAAAGACTCTGTGAAAAACAGCTCCTGTCAGGCATCTAACAGGGCAGCCTGCCGAGGTGCTAATTGGCTAATGCCGATGCCTGCTAACGGACAATTCACCAAAGTCTCTGGCTCAAAGGGCTGCAGTTTGTTATTAAGCCTCCGTGTTATCGTGGGTATGCCAGTGTTTGTGATGGGCATATGCAGTTGCTGTTGACATTTTATCCTGGTTTGTTCCCGGCTTTGAATAGTTGTTTGAATACAGTGTCAGTTGCAGCTAATGAATCTTAGCATATTTTGAGGGTCCGAAATGTTCATTGCAGCTGAAGAGTTTGTATCGTTGCATTGCGTACAGAGGTTTGCACTGAAAGCAGGCGTGGCGGGCAGCATTGCCAGGGACGTAGGTTCGATTCCTCCCCTTACAGTGTACAAGGAATTTTCCTTGTCTTCAAACAGGGTCCTTCTCTGGTTTCCTGTTAGTTCTAAGACTATAGCCTTTCAATTAAAATGGTGTCTCAAAATTTCCTTTTGAGTACATTATGTGCCCCTTTTGTCCCCTGAAATGGGCAAGTATTCGTACTCGAACATCCCCTGCTTTGTGCCCTTACAGTAGCTTATTGATAAGGACACCAGGATCACTGCAACCTTGAACTGTAAATGGAATTATGAGAAAGGGGTGCACCTAAGGATGATGTATTGGTTAATAATAAACCTCTTGGGGGGGGGGGGTGGGGTGGGGGAGAACATTGTGAAGTAAAGAATATGTGCTATAAAATAACAATTATACCACAGAACACTCTAATAATGACCCAACTGTGCAACAATGACCCAGAAATGACAACGAGAACGTCAACAGCAAAACTGAACTGGGTGAAATTACTGCTTTAATGAGCTTAGAGAGTTGTATTTGACAAACTAGTGAAATTTCAAATCTAGGATTAAGCTCAAAATTACATAGCTTTTTTTTTTTATCCAGCATCCAGCACATCCAGTAATTGACTTTATTGTAGGCTTTTCTGTTTGTGTATGCGCACTGAAAACCCAAGGACAGGCTCCCAATATTGCGCTTACTGCTTTTAATCAAATAACTCTGTGTTACACAAACATCCACAGAGTATCTGCCTCAGCCACGGACTCTTCAGCAGAAAACATCCTGATGGTGTAAGAATTTTGCCATTCGACGTGGCCAAACAGTGAGCAGGGCTGCAGCAGGAGGCGGCAAACATCCAGAGGCGTCTTCCTCGGCAGCACAGTGTGAATGACGACATTTCTGCCGCGGCACAGAACCCAAAGTGGGCTTATAAAGTAACGGCTTCCCCCCACGGGCCTTGCAATAGTAACCTTAAAATGGGCAATAATCTTGTCGGAGGGAGCTGAATGAGGTGGGGGAGGGGGGGGGAGGGAGTCGTCGTAAAGTGTGCAGAGCAAGAAAGGCAACCTGGAAAAAGAACATTCATAATGAATTATGGGAGCTCTGTGCACTCAAGCCAGCCACTCAGGAATGCTTAACGTGAACAAGTTAAAGAGCTTCCGCTGCAAAAAGCCAAAGACAACAAACCCAGATGCAGACAAACTGCTGGGTTCTCCACAAAATAGCAGGATTTAGAGCTGCTTGGAAGCCGTTTAATCCGAATTGCCCCGCTGCCTATAGCTGTACTGTAGGACGCTTACTCCACTGCTCCAGCATCTCGCTGTTTTAGTAACATCCATTAATCTTACTCGGGCAGAGCTGTTAGATCAGGATATTAGCCCGGGCTAACGAAGTACATGGTGCTAAACCCTCGCTGGATCAAGGCTGTGGATCTGTATACGACGTTTGCATGGGATTCCCGTTGTAGACTAATTACAGGGGTACTGCTGTCTCCGAAGGTCTCACTGTGTAGGAGTCTGGCATCCTGTCTGGGGTGTCCCCTGCTCTGTGCCCAAGGGCTTCCTTGGATAATCTCCAAGCTCACTGTGACCCCGCAGTGATCAATCCAGCTCTGCAAAAAGACCAGACCAGTTAGATTAATAAAAACATACTTGGTAGACGAACAACACTCTCTTCATTGTTCCTTTTGTTCTCTGCCGCCAGAGGATGAGGAGGATACTTGAAACTCCAATCACAGTCTGCGATTCATCCATCTTTTGCCGCTGCAACAGCCCCAGCATCAGTAATTACAGCTCGCAGCCTAAAATTTAATTATGTCTCAGATTGGGACTCCTCTCTGTATCACGTCAAACCATCTGTCTCGAGGCACCGCCAATTAAAATTAAGCCCAAGATGGTTCTTTTGCACTCTATACGTTCCATAGGATCCCCTGTGCATTAATATGGCATCAGCCGCCAAGGTCAGCAAACGGCAGTGTTTTAAGTGCAGGCGACCTTGCATATAAGACCTGGGATCATACCACATGTGTAAAACTGGCAGAACCTTCTTTTTTTCTTCTTCTCTTTGGTTTCCTTTTTTGTCTTGGAGAGAGGGGCAACAGCCACGTTTCTCGCCTGCCCCTGTCTCCCCCGCCCGCCTCTGGGTTCAGCCCTCCCGCAGCGTGGAGGAGCGTCGCAGCGGCTGCTGTAATTACTCCACCTTTCTGCGCTCCTCTGAGTGGTATCCTGAGATTCGGCGATTCTGAGCCTGAGCGAAGGAAGAGGGGCGGCACAACTGAGGTTATGCGTGCTGAGGATCCTTAGAAGCCTCACTTCCGCTTACTGCCGTGTTTTATGGGTTAGACAGGTGCAGAGGACCTTACAGAGGTGGGAGAGGATGCAAAACCGTCTTATATTTATGTGTCGGGAGGTTATATGCATTATGTGCACGGCATTCTCACAGCAAACTTTAGGGAAAGCGTCTGATCCGGTACTTTTATCGTGCAGTTTCAAATTCCCACGGTGCTTGTTTTTTTTGCATTACTTTTGTTTAAAAAATTCACTGCACCTGATGGGCTGCTAGCTAATTTGCTTATCAGAAGACATTAAGTGTCATGTTGGATGCTTTGTAGGCGCACTCTGGAGTCTCCGTGCTGCTGGAACCGGCCCAGCTGCTTGTTCGGGGCGTCATGCCTGCTCTGTGTCCTCTTAATCACCCTTTCAGCATGTTTGACGCTCAGAATCAATCACTCAGGAACACGTACCCTTGTAAATATTTCATTAACCACCTAGGTTACCACCCGTGTGACACCAAAACAGGTGTTAAGGAAAGTTAACAGGGACAGCCTTGGGAAACACTCTTCCCGCTTTCCTGAGGGCATTCCTTGGCCAAGCTGTAAAAACCGTACTGAAATCTAAAAAATGTGATTAAATGGTTCCAGGAATAAGAACCCGTGACGCTTGATTTTCTTAACGCTGTGTGTATCTGTCAAGCTACTGAAAGGACCCCAACTGCTCGTCCATTCATAAACCACCTCTGTCCGCTTCCGAAGCCTGTAGCCGGTCGCAGCCAGCAGGGGGCAGCGCGAGCGGGGATGCCAGTCCGTCGCGGTGGATTTTGAAATCCCGTCTGTGTTTCCTCGCCGGCAGGGATGGACTCGGCCACTGTAAAGGGAAACCCGTGTGCCGACTCGGCGCGGCCCTGCAACCCCTGCCTGGACGCTGCCAAGGCCTGCAACCTGAACGACACGTGCAAGAAGATGCGGTCGCTCTACATTTCCGTGTGCGTCAAGGCCACGCCGGCAGCAGGGGGCGCCGGAGGCGGGCGCCCGCCCTCCGCCATCGAGCAGTGCAACCGCAAGCGTTGCCACAAGGCGCTGAGGCAGTTCCTGGACCGCGTGCCCACCGAGCACAGCTACCGCCTGCTGTTCTGCCCGTGCCGCGACCAGGCCTGCGCCGAGCGCCGCCGCCAGACCATCGTGCCCTCCTGCTCCTACGAGGAACGCATCAAACCCAACTGCCTGGAGCTGCGGCGGACCTGCCGCTCAGATGCGCTCTGCAGGTGAGCCTCGATCGCTCTTTACCATTTAGCCAAGTACAATGAGACCTGTAGCACTGCATGCTCAATGCACCGCGATATACGGCCCCTTATGGAAATTTCAGACGTTTCAAATGAATTTACAGCTGGTCCAGACTCTCCTAGCATAACAGCATCTATTTCTAAGCTGAAAGATTAGATCTACTGATGTAAATGTTCCCTGGAGCATCTTATTAGTAAAAGCAGCAACAGGTTTTCTTGTACCTCGGTGGCCTTTAGAGTTCTCCTTCTCTGCACACAAATAAAATCGAGTTCAGCATTCAGTGGTATAATCACCTTTCCGGGAGTCGATATGAGGTTGACGGCTAAAACCGCAGACGTACATAATGAGCATAGTCTGTGAAAAAAAAAAAAAAAACTTCAATTCAGCCAGCTCATTATCAACAAGCAAGATAAATATGTCAGGAGTAAAACTACAAAAACATAACTATCAAGCACAGTCAATAATAGGCAGAAGGGGACATGCAGAATTCACGGCTTGTTAGCGACATCAAACACTGGATCAGCTATCGGCTGATTAACCATCAAATGTTTCACCCACACATCCCAAACTGGATGGTTTTGTCCACTCAACACTATACCCAGTTAACACAGCAAACGCAAGCACTTTTTCGTTTGGTTACCTTACTTCAGTTCCTGTTCCAATATGTTTGTATGCTATCAGTAGTACCACTAAATGACATTTGAATGGATTTACTGCAGTACTGTAATTGTTGGGTGTAAAGTCTTTAGCCTTAATTTAGCAACATGTGCCCATCTATTATGTTCTTGTAAGCTAAGACCAATGTGATTAAAGTAAAGAAAGAGCATTATATAAATGAGATGTTAAATGTCCTATAAGCAATTAGTAATTTCATTAAGCTCAGGTGAATTAGCTGTGCGTTCATTAAGTCGAGGCGAGGTTTAGCTCAACCTCTGGCATCGTTCTTTTTACGAGACTGAGGTGGTAGCTGATGTCATTCAGGGAAGTATTTGGGCAGCGCTGCCGCTGTCCCATCATGGGTTGACGCAGGAAATTACTGTAGACGGTGATTTGAGCAGAGGTGGGATTTATTGTGCTCTGCCTCCATTATAGCCACACGCATGGGTTCCAGCTGCCAGGAGACATTACCTCAGGCAGAAATTAGCGGGGGTGGGATTTGTGAAGCCCTGCCCACATCCACCACAGCCTGAGCCTATGGTTTGCCTGGAAAGTTGCTGCAGATCAGATGGGTTCAACTAAGAAATTTAGGACCAGTATCCCTGATAGCGAGACTGAGATGTCAGTCATCTCTCCAGAAGTGGCGTGTAAAGTGGCAGATGACTTGCACTGCACTGCAGGTGATTTTGGAGTTACTGTTTATCTATGTGCTGCTTTTCTGCTGGTGCTGGGGGGGAGGAGCAACAACAGTATTGTTTTATGAAGAAAGACAAACAAGGAGAGATGGATGATTCTCACAAAAGGCTTTTCCCTGGGGTGGAGAAGACATGCTTGGCTTAATGAACTGCCAGATGAGGGCCTGACCAGGCTCACACTCTTGTCTCATTTACGAATTAAAGTTAAAGGAACCTCTCCTAGAGTGCGGGTTAGCTGGCTTCCTCGGCCCCCAGTGGCCCCCATTAGTACAAGCTAAGTGACACCCACTTTTCCTCACTGTTCATTTCTCTGGATGAGTCACCAGTCAAAGCAGCGGGGAGACATTCAGCCTCTCTGCCGTTAACAGTCAGTGACATTTGGGCTCTGGTCCTCTGTCCTATGGGGTTTATTGCCTTTTTTTGTCATCAGGTCCCTTATATCAGGTAATTGAGTAGATTTAGGGAACACATACGATGAATACCTTCAAATAGCCATTGAGTCACTGTGCAAAGGAGTATTTTAATAAGAATTCAGTTTGAATGTAAGTGAAGGGGCCAGTTTCCCTCCTGCCAAGGAGCAGTGCAGTCGTTCCAGGCAATGTGATGACTTATGCAGGGTGGCAGGTAACATGGGGATGGGTGGTAGCTGCCCAGTACTGCTGTCAGCAAGTGTCATGTTATTATACCCTTGAGAAAGCCAATTAACTGGAATTGCCTCTGTTTTCAACCTCTTTAAAAGCCTTTGTATCACCAGCATCACCAGTAACAATCAGTTTGGCAGGTAATTTGATGTAAGGGTTTACCCTTGACGTGAATAATTTTCTCATTTATTATTAATATTGATCACATCAGAAGCTTATAGATCTAATGAGTGCAAAGCTTAAGACCATCGGGTGCCATAGCGATTAGTTACCTGCGGGTCATGTTTAATGTCTGGCTTTTTTTCTGAATCCTGCGGCTGTTGCAATACGGTAAACACAGAACCAGCTCAGGTGGACCGAATAACAGGTGCATCCAAAATCACTTATTTGCACAGCAGGTACCAAATTTCATTAGAAGCCTACTACTCAACCATTAACGTAGCACAAACTGTATGTATGTGTGAGAACAGTATTGCGGTCGCCATCTTGCCTGACCTAGATGTTCACCAATGGTGTAGCTTCAGCTCCACAAAAGTTAAAAACAGGATCACTTTCTATCTTTAATTTGTACACATGCTGCACATTCTTCACCATCCTGGCAAAAATTTATGAGTCAGTCATGATCTTCCCCACTCCAGAGGCCTTGTGGGATAGAGTAGTGTCCATTAGTTACACATTCAGGAATTGTGCAGGACATTGCAGTGTGTCATTCGGGGACCATTCACCCACCGCTCACTGTATTTCTCATACTACGCAGCAAACATGTTTGTGATTTCAGATAGTTTGTGATTGAATGTACGCAGCATGCAGAGGACGCTCAGGTGCCATTCAGATAAGCCTCGGTACAGCTGAGTAGCATCTCCGAAACAGCTGGGATTTTCGTATTCTTCAGTGTGTGGAGTCCGGGGAATGGCGCAATTAAAAAAAACCCATTCAGTCCATGGTAATTCTTTTGCCCAAAATACCTTTTAATGAGGTCACGGGAGATTGACCAGACCGTTTAATGGTAACAGGAGGGCCACGGATGCAAAAATAACAGCTGAAAGGCATGTACGTGCAGCAAACAGATCACCAACCCGTGAAGTGATCCTGGAGACAAAAGGGGGTGGGTACCGGGCAGTACTCCGGGATACCAAATAATGAGGCCACTGAGTGGGTCTGTCAATCTATGGTGACACATGTACCTGGCCCTTAATGCAGAAAGATATTTATACTTAGAGCAGCTGCTTTAAACGGCCTGCATCCCGCAGCAAAGCCTCTCCTGGCACCACTACCAGCACCTTTTCATTTACAAGTCTGTGCCATTAACAGCTACACTACCTGCTTCATCAAACAGCAGCACAAATTATATCCCAGCAAATTGCACACTGGTGGATTAATTGTTTTGAAACCTTGCTGTGAATCTGAGCTCATTGCTGCGCAGACATCTTAATCCTTCTTTTATTTGTTTGCAGACATCTGCTGACATGGAATCGTTCATAGTGTTATTTTTCCGGCCAGCTGACATGATTTTGCATTAGCGGGGGGATTTGCTCAGGCAGAGATTCGGTTGCTTGTGGATTTCCCCGTCTTGCCAAATTACCACGTTATCCTGAGAGCCACCTCTAAGTACTGAAACAAGTACCAGCACCATGGGTGAGAAAATCTGTGAGTTTGTTGTGCTGTTCAGAGCACGGTCAGGAAATACGAAGCCAGAAACAGTGCGGAAAGCACTCGGCATGAGTACGGGATGAACACAGCCGTAAATCTTAGCGAAATTCCTCAGCTGGCAGTGAGGTGATTCTTCCATGATGAGTAGCTCCAAAGTCCTGAGGAGAAATGTTCAGATCCGGGGTGCCGATGACCACTGGTGCGGTTCAGAAGGCTGTTGGATCGCTGGTGGGCCACCTCAGCGTGGCTCTGCCGAACGACGCCCCTCTACTCCAACACCGCGTTGACCTGCCGGAGCTTTCCGGAAGAGTGCAGAGGCCGCTGGGGATGCATGCCACATCTCAGCTTGATGTCCTGTTTGTTAGCTGTGTTTTTGCCCTGGGAATGACTGACTCCACAGACGCTACTGCCTGGGCGTCACTTCCCACGCCGACTCCTTAACGTTTCACCATTAATCTGCATGCAGAGTCTGGGGTCTCACCACCGTGTCTCAGAGGGCTTCTTAATTAGAGAACCAAATCCTGGGAGTAAAACTTATGAATACATGCGATAAATTATTCATTCACCAGAAGCATATTAATACTCATTTAGCAATCCTTAGTTTAACACAATAAACCGAAGGTAATCAGTAATCCACTGAAGAATTTGTTGAGCGCCGTACTTATGAGAGTCAGATCTGTCAGTTTTGGCATCTTCTTGGGTGTGATTCCCCTTTGGCTGGTGCAATCATTATGCTAGTACTGTAACAGGCATTGCCATGGCTTAAACAGAGTTTTCTTATCAGTTAGTCAACTATCCATTGGCTGCAGCAGTCTCTTGCGCTTGGTTTTCCGGTTACTGTGAAGAATCCCCAACCCCTATCCCCCCCCCCCCCCCCCCCCCCCCCCCCCACCCCCCCCCCCCCCCCCCCCCCCCCCCCCCCCCACACCCCCCCCCCCCCCCCCCCCCCCCCCACCCCCCCCCCACCCCCCCCACCCCCCCCCCCCCCCCCCCCCC
>JAABNY020000119.1:20356665-20368180 GCA_015164015.2 Brevimyrus niger
ACAGTCTGCACGTGGCTGTGATCCCATCCCATAGCGGTGCGCCTGCATGCGGGCTGAGGGAAGAACAGTGAGGGAGCGAGAGACAGTCTGCACGTGGCTGTGATCCCATCCCATAGCGGTGCGCCTGCATGCGGGCTGAGGGAAGAACAGTGAGGGAGCATGACACAGCCTGCATGTGGCTGGGATTCCATCTGATAGTGGTGCAGCTGCTGGCTGGCTGAGGGAAGAAGAGCGAGGGAGTGCAAGATGGCCAGCACACAGTTGCAATCCCATCTCATTGCGGTGCACTACAGACAGTGTATTGTAGCCGCATGCCGGTCATCTCACACTCCTAATTACTCTACTCCTTCCGATAAATTCAGTACTGCTGTACTGTCGTGAAACATCTTTAGAAATCTAGCAGTGGCTCATTGTCAGAACTGTCCTTGTCCTTTGAAACTGATCAAAAACAAACAAAAAATTACTTGTAATTTTATTCATTGCGGATCTCCTCCCAGTCAGCTTATTAGGTGCGTTACAGACAGTGCACAATATTAACAGTTTTAATTACAATCAACTTTGGTAATGCCCTGGTCATTTTCTATCTAGCTGGAATAACAAACGCCATAAGAAGTACCTCACTAATTAGCAGTTGCCACAATGAGTGACATTCTGTAGTGCAGGAGAACCCAACCCCCATGTCTGAACTCATGGGTTTCATAACTGCTTCCTTAGACCACAGTGCCACCTGACGCTATGGGCTCGTACTCACACCAATGGCAGCAGTAAACCATGTTTAATAAAACACAATAGTAGTGCCTCATTTGAAAGGAAGACCTGATTGGCTCTGTGATATACCAGTGTATTTTGCATATCCCATAACTTTGACCCCATTCACACGGGTTGTTAAACAAGTGTTAGTTTAGTCATTGTTCTATGAATTGTTTATTGTTTCAAATTGTTTTAAAAATTAAAAAACACATTAATGGCCATGATGAATAGTATTCAACAGACTTTGAATTTTCCTTTAACTGCTGATCTGAATACTTCCTGTAGTCAGACATTGGAATGAGAAAGGATCGTAAACTATGTAGAGTATGTAGCGTATGTATAGATTCATGACTACCAACCGAGAAATCTGTAACTTATCAGAGGTATACAAGCATGAAAGGCGCTATTCAGTTTGTGCGAGGCCAATTTGAATACAAGTGTGCTTAAGCTTGGGGGGGGGGTCGGCAATGGAATGGCAACATGAACTCAGTTGGGAGGGCAGTTGGTTACGCAGAGACTGGACCTCTGAGGACCTGGCTGCCCGGGAGCCTCTCCTTTGGATGCTTAGATGATAGATGTAGTTTCCCTTGCATGTCCATGGCCAGCCCAGAACCCGTTCATACACATGGGACCTGAAAGCTCTTTGGGCGAATGGATGACACAATGTCATCTGGCTTTATGGGTTTGCTGTTGGCACAGTCGGGTTCACCGAAATCTTGGTCTTTCCCGCTTCCACAGACACCTCTGGACCTCATCACGGAAAGTTCCGGCACCTCGCAGGGAGTGGGGAGCGACCGCTCGGCGGGCGACCGGGTCGCCATCTGGCCGTGGGCACTCGGCGTGTCCTGTGTCCTGCTTGGACCGGCTCTATAGGGTCCGTGGCGAGCCGCGACACCCAGCAACTCGACGAGCATGCACTCAGCGTACAAACTGCCCTCCTGCGGAGACTGTCGGATACCCAGCCGTCCTGCTCTACCTTCCGTACAGAAAACAGTGACAATACAGGGAGGGAAATATGTGAAATAACCGCTCTCACAAGGGCTGGGAGGAATAGAGAGAGAGAGAGAGAGAGAGAGAGAGAAAGAGAGAGCACCTGCAGACTCCAAATCCTAAATCCAGGACCAGAAAGAAGATGCCGCAATGACCTGCATATGAATCAGTTCGTGACCCCACCCCCTCACACCTCATAATCAATCACAGGACTGTCTACTGGCTCTCACCTCCCCACAGTTCCGCTCTTCCCTTATCTCTCTCCCACAGGGATGCAAGCTGCACAGCTCTGAATTCCTGCACTCCTCTCAGCTGTTCACAAGGTGTTGGGAAACCTTCAGGTGTAAACCTCTATTTGTGTGTAATGATGTAGAGAAAACAAAAACAAAAAAAAAACAAACCTGCAGCTCTTGGGGAGTGTACTGATGAGTTTTAAATGAAGAAAAAATTGACCAAGACAGAAAGCAGAGGTTTTCAAACTCAAACTGAGTTCCATTGAGGAGCCTTTTACAGTCAAAAAGGAACTTGGCCATTTTCCAACCTCAGTGTGTGTGTGTTATCCTTTCTCGGAGTAGATAAGAGATATTTCCCATTTATTGTACTGTACATATGTAAAACCTTTATACAAATCTCAGATATATAACTTAAGTTACTCCTGGGGTGTGTCTAACAGGATGGTCAGAGTATCGAGAAAATAAAGCACTTTTGGACGGCTTGGTTGGGGATGGGTGCTATATGAAGATTAATTAGATTGGAAGCAGGAGGTTGCATTCAACGTTCAACTGTGGAACTTGACAGTGCCAATAATGATCTGGTGTCTCGAGTTATTATCCGTCATCATGTTTCCTTTTTTTTTTGCCAACTGAGACATTTTTAAAAAGGCACAACAGAGCTGGTCTCCGTTTGCAGGGGACAGGAAACTGTCTGTGTGTTTTTGTTATAGCGTGTGATCCATCGCGTGGCCTTACTTACCCGTCTTTCTTTTGTCTCGCAACGGCCCCTGAATTTCAAAGAGAGCCGCCAGAGGGTGAGGGAGTTGAAGGGGGGGGGGGGGGGGGGGGGAGGGGGGGGGGAGGGGGTGGGGTGTGTGGTAGAATATAGGGCGGGTGCCGTGAGCGCCGGAGGCGAGGGCGGGGGTGTGGGAGGGAGAGGGGGGGTGGGAGAGGGGGGCATAGAGCTGACAAGGGTTTGGAAGTTACAGCTTTAACAAGCGAGCTGGAGCTGAAACGTATTACATCAACATTCCAGTGCTTAAAATACAAATTAAATATCTCTTTTTAAAAGCAGAATTGAGCTAGCTGTATTCTACTGTCTGACCTTCAACTCAATTGCTTTCTGATCTTTTTGTGTAATTAAATAACAGTAAATAAATACGGTACAGATACTGCTGTTGTTATGGTTCGTTAATCGAGCGGGCAGCCTCGCTACAAGCTGCCAGAGTTCAAGTGACAGCGTAAAGAACAATTACACAACTACAGATTGCAACTGGACAGTGACGCATTGTATCAAGAGCATGGAGGAGATGCGGTGGTGTGGCTTATGGGAAGCTGACAAAAATGTTGACCTTGGTATGAGTGAGACACTAGCCTATCTGAACATTGGGATATCAGGAATTATGGAATGCGGTTCAGAGTGATGACCGCGCTTGGTGCGATGTTGTGATAATGGGCTTTTCCGGGACAGACCTGAAGGAAGTCAATCAGCTATGGAGGTAGGTTAGTACTATAAAGGTTGCTTGTTCAAGTCTTAAACAAAATACTTTCCCTCACATGTATTATTAAAATTACGACTCGGTGAATTAATGTAGGGAAATTTGCTTTGAATGTGTTAGCTGAGCACTGAGACGAATTGGTGTGTTTGTGGTAGCATCCGTGCTGAACTGAGTAAAACTATGGTACATAAAAATGGATTTGTGTGATTACCAAAACGTGTACATTTGTCTATAAATCCACCAAATGTATGTGTAAAAACTGTTCAGATGGCATTTCTGGGGTGACAAGGCATGATGTCAGGCATCTTCAACTCAAATGTATTTGTATAGCTCTTAGTCACAAAGCACTTTACAGAGTTGTCCCCAGAGAGTAAGCCAAAGGTGACAATGGCAAGGTGACCCTCCCTCAGAAAGAGCAGGAAGCCTTGGGAGGAAGCAGACTCAAGGTGGAAGCTCATAGTCTTGTGGTTGGCAGCAAGTAGTACAAGTTTTCATCATTTGGTCGTCTTTTTGGGTTTTGTTGCTATTGAACAATGAAGCCAAGCTGTCGCATTGATAGCTGGGGTCACTGCTCAGCCATTCACCCGTGTGTTTCTGACTCAGAGAGAAGACAGACAAACTCACTGCAAGTTCTGGGGTGATATTTTCCGTCAGGCAAGCGTTTCTGGCATTTATCATGACAAAAGAACATTTTGAGTAAATAACTTATACCAACCAAATGTTTCATAGTAAGTATTGGCACCATTTTTTTACGCAGCTGTTGTCTTTGCTCCTCCCTGAGAGTATAATTTTACCCCCCTGCTTTTTCCAGACTTGCTTGGGGAACTTTTCCACAGATTTCATTGTCCCGTATTAAAGTCAACTTAAGGTCACAGATATGGTAGCTGGACAGCAACAAAAATGAGTTTCCAGAAAACTTAACCCGGACTTAAATGCCTTCGGTAATAAGCTAAAAGAGTCATTCTTACTGACCATGCTGTTGCCCCTAGGACTGTGAGCTTTAGCAGAGACTGAAATTGATTTAACATTTGTTCCAAACGTATGTTATGTGGACTGAAATGTCACCTACCTTTGCTGACAGCAGCAAGGTCCTGCAGACATTGTAGTATTGTGCTTGGTTCTTATGAATAAAGAAAAAATGTATTTGTTCAGATCGCTCTTCTGCACTTGTTTTAAGAATGTCACCTTCCCGAAATCTGGACCTCAGCAGAATGCATTTCAGTTCAACTGCTGACTTGAGAGTTTAGCAGGGAGTGTGGAGTCGAACGTTTACTTGACAAGTCTTCTCTGCACACCCTGCATCTCCTTACCCTGTTTACAATGAAAAGGCTTAATTGCTAGCTGGGGACCTCCAATGAAAACTTCTACCCAAAGCACTGGTGGTGTGGTGGTTAGCATACCCATTTTTCAAACAGTTTATTCAGGTTTGAGTCTTAACCAATGTAGGGCTCTAGGGGTTGGGACCTTTTTTTATCTCTGATCAGAAGGTTGCTGGTTCAGATCCCATCCTAAAAGATGTGCAGCCAAAGAGCCGGATTAAACGTCACAGCTGGTGTGTTGAAGCTCAAAAAGGACCCAGGGACAAGTCCTGCTGATTAGTTGGTGACATTTAGGGGTGGTGATTGGCTCAGTAGGTTAGGACCCTAACCCCTACTGCGATGAGAACATCGCCAGGCCAAATCCCAAGGTTGGCAGAGTGGTGCCTTTCAGCATCTACTACAGCATTTATCTCCATCTACTCCAGGAACTGACTGACCCTGCTTTTCAACTGTGTGTCACATTAGGTAAATGTGCTGCTTCATAAATAAATATATACACAGTGAGTATAACTATGGAAGATGCATTAGCAAGAGTGAACCCTAGCTTCAAAATAATATGCAAAAAGCCCCCCAAAAGTGATTGTAAAAAGGCTACTTGTGATTTTCTTTTGCTGGTTCTGGATTAACAGTTAAGTTGGCCCTATAAAGAAAAGGCCGACTCAACTTTGCCAAACAACTGACTAATTTATTAGGGGCAAAGGCTCAGGTCAGTATCTACACAGTCGGACTATTTGATTGTTCCAGAAATCCCTTTGCTCTTTGCAGTCCTGACCTCAGCATGGCAGCCAGCACAAGTGTAAACCTGCTGTGCTTATTTTTCATTTTTGTTCCACAAAGTGTTGGAAGCTGAATGACAGGCATGCAAAAATGTTCCGCTTGCCCCAGTGATCTATTTAAAACCTCAACCCAAACAAATCCACTATACATCTAGTAACATTGTTCATTTCCAGAAGCAAAACATCTTCTTCTAGGGCATCCAGAATGGTGGGGTGAGAAAATAAATAGGGACATTGCGTATCATCCTGTACCTCTGAGGTAATTTAAAACGCTTCCTCTGCAGAGACTTCCTGTCTTAAAAAAGCATCTCCTTGTTCTTCCGAAAACTCCTCATATATAATACATCAATATTAACCAGTGAAAGCAAAATGACTGTGATGATAAATCACATGTTCAGCTTATATACCTTAGCCTCTACGTGTTGGAATGTGATGGATTGGCATCCCACTCAGAATATTCCCTGCTGTGTCCCCTTGCTCCCTGGTGGGGGCACCATCAGGGCAAATGCATGTCAATCCGGAAAAGGAGGTGCAAGGGCAGCATCAGGGCTGCATGACAAGGTCAGTTCCATCAGCAGCTTCTGGTCTTCCTGGGGATGCTGTAACCTGGGGAACGGTGTCCTCCCCAGGTGCCTTATGTCAACAGCCACTCTCCTCCCCATCCGCCGATCCTCCTGCCGCCAATCCGATATACTGACGCTCACTTACCATCTTGCTATGGTGCCAGGGCCTGTGGGGAAAAATAGGGCGTTTCATCACTGGGCTAACTGGAGCCAGCTAATCCTCTGACCAGTGCCTGTAGTTCTGGAAACGTGGTAGCTAAGTGGCATTTTAGCAGTGACTTCCACAGGGCTGACACCCTCTCGTAAATAACAGAGCTGCCAAGACTTGACAAGGAGTGTTTTTCAGGCTTAATGTCACACCATTCTGGACAATGAAAGGGGGTGCGCCCCCCACCCCTACTGTCACATTTTACATGGTCTACCCTCGGTTTGAATAATCCTGCAGAGAAGGTGGGAAGGTTATTTTCCTTGTTTGAAAACAAATAGCCTGGGGGACCTCATCATATAGGCCCCCCACTCGTCCCACTTGGCTCCGAGCTCAAGACATGCCGGCATGCCATACCTATTTTCAGTTCTGTCCAAGTTATCCTGCTGGCTGGCGCAAAAGCATGCCCAACAGCCACCAACACCTGCCCCCTTCTTAATCTGGCTTTATAATTACGACAACTCATGGTGAGCTCCACATCTGTTCTGTGTCTGTTCTTGAAATGAGGGATTTTCATTCATCCCCTATTTAATACCATAAAGATTGATGCGGATCAGATGGCAGATGTTACGTCTGGGTTTGCCGAAGCAGGGGTGCACAAGGAGCCGCCTCGCGAACGAACTGCCGACGCTTAGTGCAAATGAAAAACCGAGCAAAACTTCTGATTGGAGGGTGTAATTAATTTCAGATTCGCTCACGTCCGGCCAAAAGCAAAAACTAACGTACAACTTCAACATGAATTCGCAGTGACATCTGACGTCAAATTGACGTTAAATGTAATATTATGTCAGTTTTTCTGTTAAGTAAAGTACTCCTAAAATAGCGATTCATTTTCCACATCAGTCAGTTTAAATCGTTATACGTTTACATCAAATTCTAATCGATTCCCGATTCATCGTTAAACGCCTACTGATATCCTGTTGGATGGCTACATGAACACCGCTTCAGTTCCCAGACCTCTCCTCAGGGGCACCTCAGCCTGTCCGTGTATTTGTTACCATTCACCACCTCCTTTACTAATTTATTAATTAAGTATGTCAACAAGGTATTGATTAGCCAAACCAGGTGGGGTAGTCTAGTCAAAAAAGACATTGGATGGTTACTGCAAGGTTTACTGAGGCTTTGAAATGGCAAAGTTGACACACTTACAGGCACAGCATCATAGTTTTACACCAACATGAAGATCTTTTAAACATCACTCTCTAATCAGCTAAAGTGGTGAAGATTTTTGCTAGTTTAAATTCAGTAGTACCTCATTTGATCAATAGAATTAGGTGTATCCCTGAAAATTCACTGTAAAACTGCGAATATCATATAATGCAGCTGATTTATATGGGATGACAGATTGCAGGGCTTCCGCAGGTGGTGGAAACCAAAGAATCCTCACCCCCCTTTCCCCCTCTAGCTCACAGACCCTCACCCTTCCAGCAGAGCCCCGGAACACTGTGTTTAGTGTCACGTGACAATTAGCAACCCTGTCAATGTGGCCATTCAGTAATCCCACGAGTGCTTAAATGGGTTTTAAGGACTCCATTAAATTCCCCGTGTCTCCTGATTTGCACATGGAGATACCAGGTAATGTGGCCTCCGTCTGGCTGCCGGCTGAGCTGAGAGGCCCGGGACAGGATGAACACTACAGAGGCGTTTCCCGTGGCCAGCTCTGGAATAGGGGGGCCGTCCCATTCCGTTTGTGCGAGAAACAGGGGGCAGAACACGGCAAGGTAAAGGAAAAGGTTTAACATCAAACACAGTGGAGGATCGACAGAAGGAAGTTTATCTTCATGATGTATTTTTATGGCTCGACGATGCATCAGCATGGGGGGATTGGGGGACTCAGAGATTCAGCTGGAGGTGTCAGGCTGGAAGGTAGCATCTGTGAGGGTGTCCACAGGCTAGCTAAGACAGGGAAATGGAAGTGAAGCACTGGGGATGCTGAAACTGAACAGGGCTCCAGTCTATTGGAGGGGGGAGGGGGGGGAATTTGCATTAAATCATATGGAACATGAAGGAAATTTCACCATTAGTGCCCCAATGCACCTTGCCGTGTTCCCCTACAGAGACTCCAGCCATAGCTACATTGCTTACTCAGGCCGCTCGCCCGGGTTATTTACGTACATGAGTGGACGGAAAACAGGCCTGGTAGGAGCTCTCTGTGGCATATTAGGGAGGAAATTAGGAAAGAAGACGAGGGAGGATTTGCACTATCCACTATAAATTAAAGCTACCGATGTTGAAAAGGACTCCTGCTGAAATGAAAAAAAGCTGCAGGAGACTGAGCGACTGTGGTCAGTAGGTTGTACTGTAAATTAGCGCTGCTGCTGTTCCCAACAGTGTGTAGGGTCTCTTATTTAAAAAATAAAAGCAGGCTGTTAATTTAGAGATACAGATGGAGGTCAGAATAAAGTCACGGCGTTCAGTCAGTCGAGTTTTTCTCACCGGCGTCCGGCTGCAGAGAACTAAAAATACCCGCATCAGGACTTTGCTATTCAGGCGTGGCGTGCGGAGCGTGTTCACTGTGGTGTCCGGAGTTTGGGACGTGACTGTCCAGCCCCCGCCTGCCCACCGGCCCACCTGCCCGCCCAGCTGTGTCTGCCTCACTCACCCTCATGTCACCCACACCACCCCGACTGTGCGGGGCACACACACAGTGGGCACTGAGCTGTAAAGGGGAATCGTGTGTGTGTGCGTGCTGAACTCAGACGATTGCTAAAGCAAAGAAAAATACACCCCACGTATAAAATGAAAGACAGACTTAAACAGAAGCAAATATATCTCACACACTCAGTTCAGATCAGCCATTCTGACATACGCATATAGAAAGTGGTTTACAGGGTCACTGAGCCAGATCTGGCACTCAGATCTGTCCATCAGATATGGACAGATGTAAATGCATACAGATGAAATCTGAATTATACTTGCAGCTGCAAACATTTATGAAGGAACACAGCAGTTCCACAGTGGTTCAAAGCCTAGTGACATGTTCGACATAAAGCAAAATGGCATCATCATAATGACATTGTGACAAAACAGAACAGCAGAAATAGTAGCACTATTCCGGAAACATTTGGGAATGCTATAGAAAATGGATGGATGATACTGTCACCTCATCCAATTTGAGTCTGAAACCTGTTTGCTACTCACACGACTAATGTTAATTGCGTTTTTTTCTGTCTGTCTTCTGATGAATTTTCATTTACTTGTTATATTGCTGCTGGACCCACTGTTAAGTGCTTTGGGGAGAACATTTTCTGGAAAGGTACAATGAAGATAAATTGGGCTGAAATCAGTTGGTGACGGAGCTCACTGCCTGAGATTTGGACAGGAGAGGAGGAACAGAAAAGCAGGACCCAAACAGCGAGTTGGGATCAGGGGCGAGATCGGAATGTGGAGAACAACAGCAAAATCGGAACCAGGATTCCAAGGACTGGGTCAGTATCAGTCTCCTGGCTGGAGTATGGTTGTGGGAACTTGGTAGAGGAGCTGGAACCAGGATCCTGACAGTACTTTGAGCTGGGGGAGCTGGGTTAGCTGGGAGAGCAGTCCATTTCCCCTGACCCAGCAGCAATACCTAATAGTCTCCTGCAGTCTTCAGTGCAGCCTCCACCCCATGTGGAGCAGACATCGCATCAGCTGCAGAGTTTCAGTCCCCGGGAAACCAGGCGTGTCGTGCTGTTACATGCCAGCACCTCAGCTGTTATATATAGAAGCCCTGAACAGCCACACTCCTCTCAAGATTACTCATCACCTTTTTTTTTCGACTCTGAAAAACAGAAGCAGATGTATTAATAGATGCATTAAGTCTCTCCTTTTTTTTTGACTGATCTTCAGCAAGTTTCTCCTGGATCAATTTAGCAGTTGAGGGCGCCTCACTACAAAAGGCCGACCCATGATTAGAATGTGGTGAGCTGTGTCACGCAAGTTACCAATCGTGGTCTTGACTGAGGGACCTTGGGATTCAGTGCAAGAAAGGCACTCTCGCCAGCAAAACTGGAATGCCCGCAACAGCGCTAAACCGCTTAATGAAGATGTCATATAAATAAATAAATAAACAAACAAATGCCAAGTTCTCCAGTGAAGCAGTGAGTAACAGTTGGCCAGGGAACCACACAGCCTCCCTGTCCTGTAAATTACATACCAATCAAGGAAACTCTGTCTATATTTACAGCTGGAAGTCAATTTAGACTAAGAAGCTCCCTGGGGTTGGAACTGGTGACCATTAGTGCACCATATTTGTAAATTACGGCACTATTTGTCACCAGAACTATCCCGACTGCGTTGGTTAAAGGCTTGAAGTTGCCAGTTCTCTCACCCATTACATGGCATTCGCACGCACCGATGAAGGGTAATTCTAGGTGTCGACTTCAGGCAGCAGACACTCTCTGTAGCGCCTCGACTACTCACCCCCTACCATGTATGGTTTGTCCGAAGCATAGATGCACAGAGAGAAGTTTATCCATGGGAGGGGCCGCGGAGAAGGGGAGGGTGGCAGTTGTTTGCCTGTTTATCCAGCCTGTGACTGATGTGTCATAATTCGATGGATTTGGAGGCTCCGTCGTAAGCCGCCACAGTGGGGTGGTATTTCAGGAGACGTCTATCTGCCGACCCACACGGATGCAGCACGCAGACACGCACACACACACACACACACACACATACATGAACACAGAGACAGTATGCCGACACGGAAGGTGGGACTGGGGGACTCACGCAGCTGATGACATTATCTGTCCTTGTCCTTCAGGAACTACACAGCTGTCACTCGCCCCCCCACCCCCCCACACACACATCTGGCATCAACAGCTGAACCATTAAGTCTGCTTTGGATCCCCTCCAATGAGATTGTGTCAGATAAATCCACCCCTCCCCCTGCTCCCCAGGCCATCGTTCCCGCTGGGGCGGGAGGCATGAACGCACAGCAGCTGATCACAAATCCACCTCCTGATAAGCCATCAATGGCGCTGAGGGGGCTAACATGCGCCGAGACCTACATGGATAACGGCAGCCAGACCAGCCTGACAGAGAGAGGAAGCAAACTCAGAGACTTGCTTATGAATCTCAACACTGAAAAGCTGAAACAGGGTGTGAAATGCAAATACAATCATAAAGCAGTGATCTGTAAATCTTCTTTGATCTGTATTACATAGAAAATGGCAAAGAGACAACTTTATTATTATTATTATTATTATTATTATTATTATTAT
>JAABNY020000119.1:20391134-20402024 GCA_015164015.2 Brevimyrus niger
TTTCTGTGACTGTCAGCAGCAGATCTGAATCAGCCAATTAAATCTGGTTGTTCCACCGTTTTGTAGACAGCATCATGCTATTGGCCCTTTGGCCCATGTGGCTGCGTTTCACGGCAACCTTGACAGGATGTAAAAAATTAAGAATTGGAAAAAGGCTTCGGTGTTTAGCTAAATTTGGTTTTCCGGCGAGTAGCTGTAGGATCCTTTGTAATTGTGACAATATGGCTTTATTGTCTCCCTGGCATGTAGACACCAGATTGTCTGACTTGATAAGCCAGTCAGAAAATGCATTAACGTGAGGATATGTACAGTACACTTACATTAGATTTGACCACAAATTTGTTTTTTTTCGGTGTCTTTGGGCACTTTGCACAAACAAAATCTGAAAGTAGAATCCTGGAGTCATCCCAGCTCCTGCAGTGACGCGTACCACGTTTATGGTGAATCACTGATCTTCTCCCAGTCTCCCATGACTGAAATAGCCACAGATACATGCATGCATGTTTGCAAATCAACATGATGCTATAAAAATACATAAATCGATATTTCCAATAATCACCAATAATGCTTAGCAAAGACATGGGACCATCTGCTGGTCCCCAGAGGACCAGGTTGGGAGACACTGATCTATTCGACAGTAAAATCACAACATGCCAAAGCGCAGCAGTGGGTGGGGTGTGGGATCCAAGTTATATTATATCGGCTGATTGCACAGAATGCTCAGGATGGGAGGAAAAATCCACTGGTGTCCGCTGGAACTTAAAATAACGGAGACAACAGGCCAAAGTGAGAACAGCAAAAGCCATGAATCGCTACTTAGCAAACGTCAGGTTGGGCAAAACCACCACAAAATAACGCGACGGCCAGCGAGGGGCAGTTCTGCTTAAGAAATGGAAACTCTCAAATCAAAGGTCAAAGGTTAATGTTCGACATGCGATACATCCTAGAGTGGAGTGAAACTGCAATTGCAGCAGCTCACAAGTAATTACAGTGAAATTACACTGTAATATGACATGCGACTCAGCTTAATTACATTCTCCCAGCTGCTAGCTGTTCCGTGTTAACAGGATATATGCAGATGTTACGTCTCTCATTTTCATCTTGTCAAATTTGCTTTCTTCTCAAAGGCAAGACAATTATTTATAGTTATCGTAATGTTCTCTTGGTGCACTTCACCAGACTATAGACAGTTAAGATGTTTTTTTTTCTTTCATTGTTTTTGATTTTGGGCTTGATGTTGCTTTTGTTGTTGCATGCTGTCGTTTTCCCTCCGTCGCAGCACTAGGATGCCGACCCTTCAGGAGACATTCAGGAGCTGAGAAAAACACATTCAGCTGCTTCAAGAAAACAGCTGCTAGTATGAACCAGGAGACCCATAAAACATTTCTGCATGATGTTTTAACTTTGCCCAGTTTCAATTAAGTGTAGGTAAATAAAGCTACGTGCTACATAAGCTTATGAATTATGGGATTATGAAGAGGAGGCGGCCGTGGGGGTGGTGTAGCCTGGGGTGAACACAGGGGACCCCAGGGCTTGGGGTTGAGTCCAGTCTCATAATGTCTTGGATTCCTTGGTACTTTCACTCTGATTAATTTCAGTTTTCGCAATAGGTCTTGACCTGGGCTGCCCAATCCTGCTCCTGGAGAGCGACCACTGATACAGGTAATCAGGCCCTTCAGTTAAATCTCAGTATGAGAACCAGCTTAACTTCAACATAGCTGACTCTAATACTGAGGTGATACTGAAGGGCCTGATCATCTGTATCATGTGTGTTAAATTAGGGCTGTAGCTAAGCTCTGCATGGTGGTAGATCTCCATGAGAGCAGGATTGGGCAGCCTGGTCTTGACAAATATCCTAACTGGTCTTGACTGAATCCAACTGTCTTTTTTTTTCTCAAGCAACTACTCCATCAAAGCAAAAGCACTGATTAAACAAGCTTGTTCAGAAAAATGGCATTGATTTGATTAATTCAATACCCATCTAGAACAGGCGTCGTAATTCGCAGGCTGGTAATCAATCGCTCACCTGACAAAATTCATCTCCCCAATGTGTCCATGTTCATCATTTACCCAATGATGTAATCGTTTTTTCCACAAACATGATGTTGGCACACTCGTGTTTGAAGTGTTATCAAATTTGGTTTTATGAAACACGAAGGATTTCTCAACAATTATCAAATTTTTTTTTTTTGATCTCTCGAATGTTGTCCCTCGGGACCCATGATTGGAGAAATAATATGGCCTAATTTGATCCTGCAGTGCTGTTACAGTGCACATGCTTTTCGATCACAACAAATAATACCGCAAATTGATCATCTTAAAATAGAAGATACACTGTCTCTAGTATCATACAGAAATTATCAACAGGGAATAAGTGGTCTTAGTCTTGACTGTTTCACTCAATTTAAATCAATCTTGACTTGGACTCAGACCTCTCAGTTTTGAGTCGGTTTAGACTAGTCCTAGACTTGTTTAACTAGACTTAGTCTTGTTTTGGATTCAACAAAAGTGGTCTTGACTTCAGCTCTAGGGGATAGTGACAGTGACAGAAAAATGGATATCGCTGTCACCATACTTAGAATTGGAAATGTACGGTAGGTATGGTAAAAATATGTATTTGACAATATTTTATAGCAATGTTATTACCATTTATTTAATGTAATTTATGATTACTTTTTACATTTTTGTTGCTATTTTTGTAATTTACAAATGTGTGCGAACTGTCTCCTTTTCTGTTTGTCATCATAACAAAAGAACACCTTGTCTTTTTCGGCCGTTCTCTAACGACATCGATTACACAATGCACCGGTGAAACTGGCATCGTGCTGTCACTGCAGGCACCTGCCAAATGAATGACTGAGTTCAAAAAACTTCTGCCACAGCTAAGTTAATTGGCTTTAGGTTCGATCGACTTTACGGGCGTTTAGAGCACCCGCCTCATTCATGCATATTCATACAGTAAATTCATTGTTTATTGAGATTCCCCAGAATGTGGCCTCACTCAAAGACGCTGAATGTTCCGCATCATTCTCTACTGGGGCAATGATCGAGTGAGGGCTTACCCTTAAAATCTGATTTCCTTACTCACCTTAAATCTGTTTTTTTAGGGTATGTTAGGGTAATTCATCATTTCACTTAACCCCTCATCTACCCCCCTCCCCTACCCAGGCTTCTGAAATAACTCTACCATCGAGGATTACTGGGCTTTCCATCCCATAAATGATTTCTTCAGATGGAAGACAGCTTTCGGATGCCCTCCCGTCTGGCCTCTCGCTCTCCCCTCTCCTCCAATTTTCTATTTCAATTTGTTCTATGGACATGACAGGGCTGCCACAGCAGAAGTCCAAGTAAACAACCTTCGACAACAGCAGCGATATTGGTGAGAATTAACGCCACTTGGTGAAAACAGACGTTGCCCGTGATGCCGAGGGCAGATAAAGGTCAAGGACGTAGGTGTGTAGCCAGTAAAAACACACACACACTGAGGTAAATATCAGCAGTGGAGTTCTTTTCATTTTGAGATCCTGCAACTTGTAGTTATGCAAATCCAGCTTAAAGTAAAAGTGATGTAATCGTAGTGACTCGCCACAGTTGGATCCACTTTGACGTAATTTCCTCAAGGGGTATAACAACAGTCTTTCTAAGGTCAGAACTTACAACCATCACTGCCACCCTTCAAAGTAATATAGTTCACACAAATGTCTTCTGGTCTCTTGTTCTCATACATGCATATGAGTCAACCCCTGTCAGCAGCCAGACCACCTGTGGTTCCGACTAGGCAGTCCATCTGAAGCTAAGCACGTACTGTATGGGCTGGAATGGGAGCTCAACTAGGAGGACTGGGCTGCTGCTGGAAGAGGTGTTGGTGTGGCCACCAGGTTTGCCCATCCTGTGGTCAGTGTGGATCCCAATGCCCCATTGCAGTGATGGGGACACTGCGCTGTAAAAATGTCGCTGTCCTTCAGATAAGACAAAAAACTGAGGTCCTTACTCTCTGAGGTCATATAAGATCCCTGGGCATCTTTTGAACGAGTCAGGGTGGTACCCTGATGTCCTGGCTAAAACTGCCCACTGTTTCCCTTTCATATCTGACCTCCTAATCATCCCTTATACTGTATTTAACGCTCACACCTACCCTGGGGTCATATTGACCCCAAAGACACATGTCAGATGACTTCTCATAATAACATAATAATTGTAGGAGCGTGTAGGAGCTAATTGGCGAATTCTTTCCTGCCCCTTCACCACCTTATCTGCTGTGTGTTGAGCATACTGGCGCAGAATGGCTGCCAACTCGTTCATTCAGGTGGGTGCTGCACAGTGGTGGTGTCTGAAGTGGCTCCCCATCGGCTCTGTAAAGCGCTATATGAATGTAACATTCATTGATATACCCAGAAGTCACCGCTTTATAGAGAGTCAAAGCAGGGTGAAATCTGAGAGCGCAGCCATACTTAGGCACAGGAGCTCAGTCTCTAGCCATAGTTATTGATCCTTCGCATCCTGCCAACAGTGAGCCCGACCTATAGGACAGCACTGTGACACCAAGCTCAGGTCTGCCCCCTGCTGGAATGGCCACTTCAAACACCTTACCCTAATGCGGCAGCCCACAAATTATAGCCCCCCCCCCCCCCCCAATTGCAATAGTACTCCTTTCATTATTTCGTTATGACTTGCTGAGATGAATCCTATTGGATGATCCACAAGCCCTGATGTAAATAACATGGAAATGAATAATAGTGTATTGGTAACAATTTCCCGTCAAATGTTGTATTGGAGTGTTCCCCACTTCTATCTATCTGCTGGGACGACAAAACTAATTACTGTTGTTGTTTGCTCAAAGCTCTGTCAATTTCTGCTTCCTCATCAGTGTGGAGGGCAAGGTGAGGTGATTACTTGTTACCCTTCACACTCTGAGGTTTTTTTTTTGGGGGGGAGGGGGGGTATTTGTAAGAGTGAATGAACCATTGTTTTTAAGGTGTCACATTCCGCTGGCACGACAAACAATTCTGGCACGATGGTCCATCTGGCTTTGGGAAGGAGGAACAGCAGCATCTGAAACCAAACTGCTTAAAATCGGCTGTGGCACGGTGCCAGGATCGGATTTCTGTCCGGCGAGAGACAGGAGGAGGGTACGTCACTGCAGAAAGGCCCCGACGGTCCTCTATGCACATTTATGTTTATGTTTCTTTCAGCTGAAATTGAAATATTTACAGAGGGCAAAGAGTGGAGCGTGTATTGATATCTCATTCCCTGCATGCTGCTACCCGACCTGACGTGCAGAGTCAGGAAAGCCTCATCCATGTATCTGGGAGAGAGTGTCAGACTGCGGGACCAGGCTGTGTCCCACGTCATCCTCATTAGGAGGAAATTCCCTTTTATGGAGGAAAAGCCATCTCTAATCACATCCATACTATCCCGTGCTTTCAGAATAAAACGAAAGGCTGTGCTGCAGTAATTTAGTCTCCTGCGGGGTCCAACAGCGGAGTTCCCATTAGGGCAGGGGTGGGGAACCTGATCCGTGGGTGGCCGGTGTGAGTTTTTGGGGTGACCTCTCAATCAGCCAATCACAGCAGGGGCCCAGGACTGGAGTTGAGAACCACTGCTTTGTTATTGGCTGTTTGAGAGGTCATCCCAAAAACTCACACCAGCCATCCACGGATCAGGTTCCCCACCCCTGCACTAGGGAAAAGGAACATAAACTTGGGTCTGTAACCATTACCTGCTATGAACCACTGGGATTACCTTCTAACTCCTGGCTGTTGTTATCTTCGCGTTTTTGCTTCTTGCTTCCAGTTCTCACTGGTTTTACAGGGAAGCTTCACAAAGCAAAATGCTGATGGCAGACCAAGGCTGATTGTGTATGCTTCCGTCCAGCTGGGGTGGGGGGGGGGGGGGAAGCAGCCACATGGTATAAGAGAATTTCAGGATTAGCCTCGGTTCTTGCAAGTCCTTTTTGTTCCTTCCTGAACCTTTACCTGCTGGCCAAGCAATGGGCCGATTTAGTCCTGGACCTGACAGCATCTGTCCCCGGATGCACACTGCATGCTGGGGTGAATGCAAAGCAAAAGGGTTTAAAGAATGTGGAGCCGTTACGGGAGGCAGGTGAGGAGCAAAAGTGGCTCCCATATTGCCGACTGGAGGACGAGCCGGACTGCAGCGACACGCTGCTCCCGTTTCACCGAGTGCATTAGCCGCACATGCAAAAGTGCAGGCGGAACGAATGTTGGGCAAACAGAGCATCTAATCCAGCGGAGTCGGGGGCACCGCACAGACACGTGGGCCGCAAGGTATGCGGCTGGCGATAGGTGTGGCTCCCGTAAATCGGATAAGCAGCCGTGTGACCGATTCTCTGGCTGCAGCGGTGAAGGGGCCGTGAGAGAAGGCAGATTAATTGCCCGAGCGAATGTCACAGGAAGGTCACACGGACCCTGGGGAGGTTTAAGCATGGCATCCTGGCCTGTAAATTAGCTGTCCGCAGGAAGAGGCATTCTCAGCCGAGTGGGGTGACCCTCTCACCTGGCGGGCGGCCAGTGGGCTCCATGTCTCACTTGAGCAGTGGTTTGGGAAGACAAAGGAAACAAGCTGATCACGTGACTGCATGCAGAAGCGGGTCATTTCCATGCCAGCACAGCGCCCCTCTGCGTGGCCCACAGACTGTCATTGTTGTATGTGACTCTCCAGCATAGATGAGCTGGAATAGGTCCCTGTTAAAGATGTAACCCCGTTTTACTCAGAATTGCTCATATTTAATTGGGTTTATTGTTTAGCTAAACCAGCCATTCATAGGCTTCAGGTCTTCATTGATTGTCTGGAAAGTTCTGCAGCTCCCTGGCAGACTCAGGGGACCCATCATCTTACAGGGACCCTTGGATACATAAACATCTAGGTAGCACTTTATTTAAAACATCATAGTGCATTACAGGTACCCTTATATTGCATTATAATGGCTAGTATAAGCCAATATAATACATTATGAAGGTATTTATAGTGCCTTATAAAACTATCGAAAGGAGTTTCACACAGAAGAACTGAAGGCTAAGGCCCTCGCCATGCTGACAGGGTTAGGGTAGTAGAGTGAGGCATGTAAGGGGGGGGGGGCATTAGCTTTATTTCATCTGAAATGAAAGCATAACTAAAACAAACGAAAAAAGAAATCATTATATAAGCATCTGAAAAGGGCACTGACTGTCCAAAGCTTCCCCACATTGTTATGCCACTGATACTCATTATAGTCGGGGGGGGGGGGGCTCTGAAATCCCCATATGACTCCATCAGCTTCCACACAAGGTGGTCACTATGCCTTTGACAAGCGTGCCTGCATCCCCACGAGGGAGACATGCGGCACCCTTCTGCTGGATATGGCTGCATGTCTCCCTTTGACACACGGTGAAAGTTTACAAGTCTTTCCGCCAATCCCACCTGCACCTGCTCCCAGACGGCAGAGTGCAAAGAAAGCATGTTTAAATGGCCGGATTGGGGAAGGTCAAACAGCCCCCTGCCAGGAGTCATTTTTGAGGATCACCTTTGCTTACCTTCGTGATGTTTGAAGGTTTCTATTAGACCCCTTGGTGGCAGGCTTAACAAGGCTAAGAGACCGCGCCCCCCGACCAACAGCTTGACCCCCCTCATCCTCAAGTGTCTGAAGCAGCTTTAGAAACCTCTCCCACAACTTTCGATTTCTGGGGGCGAAAGGGAGCAATTTAAAAACTCTGGAAGCACTGTGGCTCCCCTTCGATTGTTATCCACCAGCGGGAGAGCTGCAGAAAACAAAACAAAAAAAGAAGAAGCTGCGTTTACTGTTGAAAATGTAGTCATTTTTCAGTGCTATACAAAATGGCACACTGGCGGAATTCCTTTGTGCTTTCGGTTGGAAACGCTAAGAGTAAAAGAGAAAAACAAACCTTCCTTCTGTAAACTCTTCATAAAGAAAACTGATGGTATGTAGTCCAGTTTTTTTTTTCCTTGCCACTTTCCTCAGCCCTGCTTTCAGAGTTACAGCATTAACTGGTGAAAAACCGTGGTATTCAGCAGCCATGTCAAGCTTATAGGCTTTTCTTCCACTGTGCAGCCCCAGCCATTTATTAGTTTAGCTAGGAGAACCCCCCCTCCCCACACACACACCCCTCCCCCACCTACCCATAATGCCAAGCAACACAGATAACCAGGAACGGACAACAACAACAAAAAAATGGGCATCAATAAAGAGGTGACCTTTTCCTTCCGTTATGGTTCCTTCCACAGACAGCCTGCAGGGTGTAATGAGATTTAACCGGGGACCCAAAATAGCAACCGATTTGCGGCGTGAACAACATGCGGAAGGGTTATGGAGGGACAGCACAAAAAAAAAAAGAAGAAGAACAGGGGCATAGCATTGTGGGCCACGCGTCCTTTATTTTTGGAGGAGTGGCACCTTGTCACCTCTTAGAGACGTGACAGATGTCACCCGGGGTGTTAGCGTCCGTGCTCCCACACCAGTTCGGGATTCCAGGTGACTGTGGAGCAGCTATACGCGTGTTTACTACCTGGCTGGGTGAAAGCTGCGCCCAGGACTCAGGAAGGCAGCCGACGGCGGAGGCGGGACGCGGCACCGCGGAGCACAGAGGGCTGCCAGTGGACAGACCCCACGCCGCCTTTCAATTTACTGCCCAGCAGTGAGTTGCGGTGCTGGGGAGGCAGCTGCCCACCGCAAAAACCCAATCCCACAGAATGGAGGTCTGAAAAGCAGGTGGTCCGGGGGCACAGGAAACACCAGGCAAAGCACCAGCCTCCAATACAAGAGCATCACACACGTATTTAATAACCAAAATAATTACAACAGGTAGACCTGCTCATCAGGTACCCGCCACAATTGAGCAATTAAACAAATTAATATTAAACTGAAGACAGTTAAAGATAAAGAAAAACATAGTATGATTGCTTTTCCTAAACATAGTATGACTGCTATAGGACCTTACGCATAAAAACACATTTAAAATACAATGTATACCATAAAAATACATCTTAAAATGTCAGTTTTGCTGTTTAAGGATTTTTGAAGGTAACACGAGCTGTTGTGTAGAACGATAATGTACACTCGTTAATTATGTGAACACAGCAGGTAAAAGTATTTATACGTTGGCTTCAGAGAAAATATATACAGCTTCACTAACAAGGGAAAAAGGCAACGTGTCTCTGAATTAGGAAAAGCACCTAATACATATATACATATATATATATGTTTCTGTGGTGGACTAGCGACCTGCCCAGGATGTGCCCCGCCTCTTGCCTTAAGATGTTAGAATTGGCTCCAGCTTCCCTGCAACCTGGATGGATAAAGCGGTATAGATACTGTATGGATGGATATACACCTTTTTCCTGAATATTCTGAAAACCTTTGTTCTGAATTCTGCATCAGGCCTGTGTACAGACATGAAAGCCTCAAAGCCAATCGGATAACCAGAATGTTTTCACTGATTGGACCACTGAGACTATTAGCTCTGATTGGAATAGAAGCATTGCCCAAACAATCAGGGGAAGAAGCACTGACTGGTTATCTAAGCAACCTACTGCTGACTGCATAACCTGGGGGGGGGAGGGTTCCATGAAGCAGGATTTTCCTGTTGGCCATGACTGTCCGATAGGAATGCTCCTTGCCTAAACTATTTTTGTATAATCATGTTGTTTCACTTAACCCAGCTTAACTGCGAAAACCTGCTCTGTAGAACAACCCTCCCCTCCCAGGAAAAAGAACTGAATAAATAATCAGGAGATGTGGCTAGACCCAACAGCACCAACACTAGGCAGCTTAGATCAGGTAGCTTTCAGGGGCAGGATTGAGCAGGTTACGAGAACTGATGGCAACATCAGCAACCCCTCCCTCACATGTTAGCATACCACTATGGTAATTACACCCCTGCGGAGCCCCAGACCTCAATCCAACTCAAGTCAGACCTCAGCTGTGGGACTCCATGCATGATCCTGGGTCACAAAGGATTTGAATGACTAAATCCTGGTAAGGATAATTGCTATAGTAAACATCCAGCTGTATAATTGCTAAAGTTTTCTCTTTTCTAGAAGCTCTCCCTGGTGGTTAAACAACAGCTTAGAGCAGAGATGAGTTCAGCTCAGCCCTGCTGTTTAGCCATCTGTAACACTTCCTGGATCCTCATTGCTTTGCAAAATCACTAGCCCGCTTTCCCCTTATTGGCTTCCAGCTCGTTCTCCATCTCCAAGACACTCCAGCGTTACTGATTCTCTTCTTGTTTCTGCTTCAACCGCCTGGAGAGTGACGTCTCCCATTCTGGAGATCACTGCCAAGATTTGCTTAGTATCTGTTGTATCAGACATGCTGTCCAATTGCACTTTTCTGGTAATGAATGTCATACCCAAGATGAACAAATTGCTTTTGGAAGTGTTAAAATAGATATAAACAACAAAGACATACCAAACCAAAGCGGGATGCTCTGTTGGCACGCTGAACAGCCAGAAGTTCACAATATGCACCATAGCCCTGTCCCAAAATCCAGATCAAGTGAAACAGAGTCATCTACTGTTTGTACTGGAGTCTGCAACAACTGCAACTTGAGTAGGCGAGTATGCCTGGAACCTGTCCCAGTCTACAGAGGAGGGAGACGGTCAAAACTGCTTTGAACCCAGAAACCTGCAGTAGGCTCAGCCAAACAAACGAGGTTAGTCAAAATGGTGTGAGTCATAAAACACCAGTGAAAGACATTAATTCCATTTGTGGGTAGAACCAGGAACCCAGAGCTAGAATCTGGAACATGGAACTTGACCACCTAAGCTGGTGAGACATAAAGACCTATATGAGGATCTTTCGAAATGTTATATCAGATAAAGAAACTGAGCATCCAGGTATAATAGCTTAGCACAGCAATACAAAACATCACCTAT
>JAABNY020000119.1:20409490-20432101 GCA_015164015.2 Brevimyrus niger
CAGGCGGAGACTCGAACCCGGGTCCCAGAGGTGTGAGGCAACAGTGCTAACCACTGCACCACCATGCCGCCCCCACTGAAGAAGTCTTAAATTTTTTTTTCTTTTCAATTTCATTTCAAGTCCTAGTGGCATAGTGGCTGAGAGGATAGTTTAACATTCCCATGGATGGAGATTCAAATCCTGACTCTGTTTGTGGACTTAAAAATGTTCTTCATGTGTTTTGAGGGTCTTCTACTATACAGTCCAACGACTACTACAATGTAATGTCCATAAAATGCCCATTGTGTGTATGTGCTCTACTTGCATCCAGATTGTGTCCCTGCCTGTGTGTCACAGTGCCAGGGATTGGCTGCCCCAACCCAAGTGCTGACTAGGATAAGTGTCCGGAAGATGGATACATTTTATGGCCCGATTATACTGAGAGTATAGGTAGATTCAGTGCCTCCAGGTTATTGTTTGTAGCTTGTAGTGAGAAACAAATGAAAATCAAGTATTCCTTCCATTTCTGTTATTGCCTTCAATATCTCTAGGCACTAATTATATTTTTCACTTGTCAAAATGTATGTTTATTTAAGCAAATATGAAAGGCATTTATGATTTATGTAAATAACATCCACAACGTGTTCAAATTTATACATTGTTAAAGTATGATTGTGACATATACATTTAGACGGAGATTTCTGCGCTCATCTCCCAACGAAGTTCATAAGGTGAAACTAAAACAACGGATGAAGTAAGAGCAGAGTTTTCCCTCGGCAAAGCAGAGAAACAGCTGAATGATGCAGCATTTCAGGAGCAATGCCAGACTTTAAAGCAGCACACATCAATGCATCACGAACGAGGCCTGGCCCAGCTCTAGCAGACAAAGGCTGTTTATAAATATGCATACTTGACTATTCCCGTGTTCTCGCGTATCCATTTGACGTCATCTTCCATTGTCAAAGTACAGTTCCAATACTCAAGAAGAGAATTACAGAGGAGGGTAAAAAAGTTCGGTCTTGGGAGGCAAGTCAGCAAGAGTGCTCTTGCCATGACCACAAGTACATTCTTTGCATTTTTGATATTGATATACACCCAAGGACTTGCTTAGAACTTCAGTGAATGACAGTTACATGCTGCAAATCACACAATCCCCCAGTGATCTTAGGTCAGACCCTGGTTTCATATCAACTTCACGGGGATCTGTACTCATCTGAACTCAAGGCTGGATTCTGCTGGCCTGCAGGCTCCTGCCAGACGCATTTGTTACAAGTACCTCTGTGGGCATTTATCCCACACAGTGTTCCAGACGCTCTTGTATAAAGTTGTACATTCGTTCTAAACAACATACACATGCATCAGCGTGTCATACAAAACCAAAACGTGAGGTAATTCTGCTGATAAGTGGAGGTAATATGTGCATGATGTGAATAGCGGAAACCGGCAAAGAATGATAGACTGAGAAAGAAGTTACAAACTTACAGTTCAAAGAGGCTGATGTTCAAAAAGGGTTTTACAGTTCAGACAAAGGGGATGGTACAGTGAGGCCGCAGTGAAGTCCAGGGCTTAGGGTTGCAGTTCATGTCTGGGGCTCTTGGTCAACCCCAGGCCCATCTGAAAGTGGGACAGAGAAATCAGTGTTTAGGGTGGGGCTCAGGGGCATTTGGGGGTCACAGCCTCCAGCAGCCCTCCTCTCCTTCCGAGGACCCTGTCCTTTATGCTGGACATCCTCCATCTGTCACCCGCCGACGTTTCCCAGCCATGGCTGCTTGGGGGCTGAGCTGTTCACCACCAGAGGGCCGCAAATTATGCAGATTAAGAGTAACACAATAAAAAACACTGAAAAACATTGTTTCAGTTCTCAAACCTTTGCCGAAGGGCATCTCAGCCGCTCCATGCACAGCCTCTCCCCGGGTGATGATGGGGTTACGTTCCGAGAAGCCAGTCGTAAGCTGAAATTATCGTAAGGCGAAAATGCATTTTAATACAGTATACCTAACCTAAGAAACATCATAGCTTAGCCTAGTCTACCCTAAAAACATGCTTACTGTATGACACTTACGTTAGCCTATTGTTGGGCAAAGTTATTAAAATGAAGGCTGATTTATATTTTCAAAAATGTGTTGAATATCTCGTGTAATTCATTGAATAGTGTACTGAAAGTGAAAAAAAATTACCCATCATAAAGTCGAAATATCGTGAAACGGACCATCGTAACCCAGGGAAAGTCAATGAGGTGTTGATTAGCTGAACATCGAACATAGCGATTGTGTAAAACAAAATGCACCCATATATTGGATGGTTGCTGCAAATACTGGGGATGACTTCCTGAGATGTTTTGAAATGGCTATGCTGACAGACCTCATAGGTTTACACCATGTCATTTAAACATCATTTTCTCTGACAATGACCTTTCTTGCAGAGTACATGAATATACGCTCAGTAGCTGGTTGCTTCCAGGGTCAAAGTTTCTAAAACAGCAGCACACAGCAGAACTAGCAGAGTTCATATCAGGTTCCTAGAAGCAGAACTGAAGTCCCATAAAGCAAGGAAGAAGCCCTCCATTAATGAGAAACATCAGGTATAGCTTGGTATGTCCATACTTTTGACCGGTACTGTATATAATGAATCGCTGTCCTTATTTAAGGAGTTTTGGTCATGGACTCCACACATCCCAGGTGGCACTGAGGAATGTGTCCTGTGTGTAATGTATGTTAATGTATGGGGAGCACAACTCTTCCAGCAAGCAAGATAGAGCTGTTGCCTGCCAGGCAACTTTTAGCTTGCTCAGTCCTACAATTTGTCGTACCCTGTAACAGGATGCAGTGAGTGTGCTGGTTGTCCCATACATATGTACCAATGCACCGCAGAACCAACTGATTAGAATTGCAGTGGGTATCTGGCTTAAGGGAATGTACTGGGACTGTCCTGTGTGAATAATAACCTCACCCCATATTCTTACTGGCTGCTTTTGCGTGCATGGGATCTGTTGTATGTAGCTCTCATCTTACTGATAAGCAAAACTGGTTACCTGACACTCCAGATGGGAAAGACGTTATACATGCATCACATTTCTACATCTACCATGTCAAACATGCTAAGGATGGTAATACACTTGCCACACGTTTTCTGCAATTCCGTGTCAAAAAAAGCACTGAAATATTATCAGCATTATCAGTTAGTGATAGAGCATCTGAATCTGCTGGCTTTCTCGTGGGACATGGCGAGTGAGTCTGCCTAACAGTGTAAGTGGAAACCTAAGCAGCACCAGGTTTTTATCGCTGCCTAGGTGGGGATGACCTTCAGAGGAGTTGTTCACAGGCCTGTCGCAAACAGTGTGTGGAACCTGAAAATCAGTAGAAAATGAGCCGGAACATTCCCAAAGTACACAACTGACTGCTGATAAAAAGAAAAGGCTAAACTGATCTATCTGGCTCATGGGAGTTTTACTTAGACAAAAATATTCTGAGGGCAGAATGAAAAAGGGTTGGTTCAGAGAGATAACAAATCAGATGGTGGAGGAAATGGGTCCAAGCAAATAGATGAGGCAGGACAATCCAATCAGATGTTTAAGCCCCACCTCCTCTAAAATTTGATTGGTTAGCTCTCTGAACCAATCATTTTACATTTTGCCCTGCAAAGTGAAACTCACAAAAGCATCTATCTGTGTTCATCATGTGTCCATACGTATATAGCACATTGCTATAGATTGTTTGATTAAAAATGGCATACAAATTTTGCCATTTGTTCACATGTGCATATTTGTATTCTGAGCCCATTTGGAAGGTTCCATTTAGAGCTGCACACTGAGCACGGCGTGACATTTGACAAAGTGGTATTTTTGCAAATCTATAAGTGCAGAGAAGTTTTTAGTATCATTATTTTCCCAAAATCCAGGCTGGACTGAGAAATTTACATTTTCTGACAGCTTGTACTGTAAGTTGTCAAGGTTATTGTGTATATGTATGCATGTACGTGCCTTTGTGTCTGATACTGTGCATACCTGGCATGAGTGTTTCTTTAATAATGTGTGTGTTTGTGTGCAAACATGCGTGTGTGTATGTATGTGTGTGAGCATGTAGGGGTGGGTGTGGTGTGTGTGTGTGTGTGTGTTTGTGTGAGCGTGTGAGTGTGAGCATGTGTGTGTGTGTGGGTGTGTTTTCCCCTCCATATAATATATTCAGAAGGCCGGATGGTTGCTGGTTATCATGAGAGCCTCATACCTTTAGGTTGTGGATTCAGTTCCTGTCCTGATGTCCTGTATATAGAGCTACATGTTCCACTCTGCTTCCCTTTGAAAGATCCGTAACCTAGTTGGATTCAAGCTTCTAAATTGCCTTGTGAAGGACTGTCATCTGGTCCAGCGAATCACCTGCCTGCCACCCATGGTTACTGGAATTAGCTTTGGGCTCATGTTCTGAATGTAGTTTAACTTGAGCATCAGGTTACAACTGAATGTAGCATTTGACGCACCTTTACTGGCATAAAATAACTTGCCAAAGGATGAGTAGACGATAACACTTATGTATGACTAAAGAATGAACAAATGAGAATAAAATATGATTATATTACACCCACTTCCCAGAACTGCTTATCTCGGTCTGGGCTGCCGCTCTCGTGATCAGGAGGCTCAGGGGAGCACATGGCAGCCCACTGCAGGGTCTCACATGCAGAGGAGTCGTTAGAGATTTTGGGCCCCGTATTATGTTCTAAATTCTTCAGGGCCTCTGCTCCTCAGGGGTCCTTGGAATTGTCCTGTCTCCCCCTCCCTTTACGGCGCCCCAGCTCACATGTCACGGGCAATTTTAAGACGATCAGCATCTCTTTGGGCCAATGAAGGAGCTTCTATAGCAACGCAGGAAGAATACAGCAAGACCACACAGATCAGGAGTGAGATTTATCCCAGAGCTGGAGAGAGATTTAACCCAAAGCGGAACAGCACATGGTTACTTCTCATATCACCGCAAAAAGCTACCATTGAAAATAAATAAAATCACAAACGTAATCATAACAATGTCTGGATATTGAAATTAGCTTCAGCATGACTACTGTATTGCTCTCCCTTATTCCCATATGGTTCCTCGGTGATTAGGATTGGAGGTGTCGAGCCTGATCAAGCTTCCCTAAAGCCATTGTTCATCTTGCATCTTCTGGCCCCATGCCATCTATCTTGCATCCCACTTGAATGCTTAATGGCAGCGCAAAACCTTTCCTGATCGGACTGGAAATAAAGCGGACTGTGAAGTTAGTGACCTCTGTCAATGACACATACAGTAGGTGCCCTGGTGTTACCAGACTATCCAGTGGGCCGGAGCTGCCAATGAAAAGCAGCTCTGGCATTTCACCGAGCACCAATGAACGTGGCTGTGAAAAAATGATATTGTTCATGGTAGAAAATTTGAAGTCATACCCCAGCTCCATGCCGCTGGACCACAGCTGACACCGAGTGGGCCGCATTAAACTTGTTCTGCTCTTGTCGGCACTCGAATGGTGAACGTTATTGTCAGAGTGACAAGTGGAAAATGTTGAGTAATTAAATCACTGTTAGCCCTTCACAAGTCTGTGCGATAATTATGCCTGTCCCCATCGCTACTTCACGGTAAAAGAATCAGTTGGACTAGCTGGTACAGTATGTTTTCCACCTCACGCGAGGCCGTATAGCGTGACGCGTGTTTAAATTTTTCGAGAACGGCTCATTCAGGGGGTGTCAGGTGACACGACATCATGCACCCTAGACATCATGCCGAAATATACACTCAAATGTTTTTGCACACACTGAGATTTTCTACATTTGCATCTTACCCACTTAACATTTACTAAAAATATACTCAGTATTCTTTGCAAATAAATACATTTACAGTATGTTAACTTTTTGAGTACCTTTATTAGCAGGAAAATGTCATATCTTTGATTCATCAAACTTCCTCTAGCTGTTATAACAGCAGAGAAAATTCAAGGCAATCTTTTTACAAGGGAAATTGAATACTGTGCTGTTTGCTGGGATGAAATGGTTAACTGGTGCCTTTAAAGGACAGCCTGGAATTTGTCTCTGCCATCACCACACAACCAGTTAATAAGATGTTAGACATGCACTGTTACATACTATTTGCGTGTTATAATAGAAACTCATTTTATTTGACTTGATATTTTCATTCACAGTTGTTTTCACAGCATTTGACTTTTAAATGCTTAATAAGAATGAAAATCTGCAGTTCATGAGATAAGTGGATATGTGATAAAAAAATCTGTGGTGAGCAAAAATGTCTGACTTGTAGTGTACAGGAAAGTGTATATTCACCAGTTTCTCATGATCTCATGATCGAGGAAGGAAACCAGCAGACCCAGAACCAACCTGCGTCCAAACTCAGATCCAAACACATATCATGGATTGAACCAACGCTGAAACTAGACTCAGCACAGCTTACTGAGCAAGTAAACACACATGTCCCTCATTGAGGGAGCTAGTCAGTCTCTTCATATGACCCTGGAGGTGACATCACCACTGAGTTGCGAGGTGTCCTGCTATACTTTCCCATTTTAATACCCAAAACCCAGAGCTGACTAAAAGGCCTTAGACCAGGGGAGCCCAACCTTTTTTAATTCAAGATCTACTTTTCAATGGCCAGTGTGCCGAGATCTACCAGCTCAAATAGGGAGCCATAGCTATTACTCTTTTACTCTATTATTACTCTAGCTATTACATTTCGACCTAGTTAACATGCACAGATCCAATCCAGACAAATCCAGGTATTTCTTCGAATTGAAAAAGTGTAAATGAATGTATCTCTCTACCTTAGCTGGCACTGGGAAGATGCAGCAGGTAAAGACTGTCTGCGTGCTGCTAACTGGCTTTTCAGGTCTAGTACTTCTCAGCTGCGTCTGGCTGGTTTAGCAGGGAACTCTAAACCTCCTAGCTTTTGTGCATCTGTCATGACCTGCGCATACAATCCTCCTGTTTGCGACGCCCCCCTCATTACCTCATGTGAATTGCTCTCAGCTGTTCTGCATTTCCGTCCCTGAGTCTTGTGCATCCCCTGATCTGTTGTTGATGTTTTGGTGCCGTCCGCCCTGTGTTTCCCCCACAATAAACCCGTGTATGTCTGGATCCTCATCTGCCTGCCTTGTCCTCCTCCGCTTCCTGCCCGCCCGCCTACCACCGGTCATTACGGCATTGAAATGCGGCCCTTCTTCAGTAAAGCCGGGCTCACATTGCATATAACACATACGGACTTCGAATTTGAGCAAACAAAAAATAATCCTCTTCCCACTCTGAATGAAAATGACACGTTATTGATCTTTTGGTGTCCGACACGTTCGCGTGCTAAATGTTTGCAGTACGCGATTAGTTGCAGGCTGAAAAATGGGAGCGTGCACGCATGTGCACGGACGCTTGTGGAGCACTTCACGATCGATTGAGAATTATAGTCGATCGCGATCAACTATTTGGGCAGCCCTGCCTTAGACCATCATTGTCAAGTCACAGTCCCTACCTGACAGGCATGTCATTCACCAGGGACTGAATCTGCATCTACACAGCTTATCAGGCCAGATAAGCTTCTTTGTTAATGGTTCCAGTCCCCAGCTAAGGGAACTAAGCAGTGATTTTAAGAGGAAACAAGACTAATGTATCAAACTCACATGTGCATTATGATATCTGTTACATTCACACACATGCACAGCTAGGGTTCGGATCAAACCCTTTAATGACACACCAGATAACTTTTCTCATGTAAGGTATTTATTGCCTCACTTCCTGTATTCAAGAGGGAACTTGTTTTGTAACCTTTTGATCACAAGTGCAATTTTTACCCACTATATTATCTAATAGCTACAGTCCTTTGTCCAGTTGTTCTGTTCTATGTCTTTGTCTATGTTTTTCTCTATGTCTTTGTCTACATCTTTTATTTTCCTCCCCAAATGTCCGGACGGTGCTTGGAGCGCACCCCACCCGAGCTTAAGGGCTGTTTGTAGCACGACGTCGTGCATGTGGCTTAAAAGCCCTTAGCTTACAGAGGTCAGTATGGAGAACTCACTGATGGACATTAATTACCCACGATTTTCACCTTGGATTTATAAAAGCATGATCATTTTCTTTGTATTATACAGTATTATGTTATCAGCAGCCAGTTGATCTTTGACACCCCCCCCCCCCGAGGTTTTATTTCTCCCTACTAGGGAGATTTTGGTTCCTCTCCTCAGTGACTTTCTGTGTGATTGCATCTATCATTCCACTTTCCAGTTTATCCCCTTCTCTCGCAAAGTCATACTTGATATTTTGGGCTGGTTCTGTTAATAGAAGCCTTCAGCGTTCAGTGCCCTGCCTGTCCTTGAGCTTTTTGCTGCCTGTCCAGCGTGCTTCCCTTCGCACGGCTGGCTTCAGAACACCTCCCAGTTCTGTCCTCGGTCCCCGGCAGCACAGTTAACACTCCTCCATCTATTATTTAAAGAACCTGCATGTGGGGGGGTTGAACCCAGGCACCAATGGTGTTTCATGCTTCTGCACCACTGGTATATATAAATGTGCAGAACGTACTTGCTAATTTGACTCACAAAGTTAAGCACAAAGACTTTGGCAGTTTACTTCAGCTTAATGCTACGTTAAGCACTGATACATCAGAGATCAGTTATATTTTCCTTAATTGTTTCTGAAAAAAGATCCCACCCCACCTGTGTTTTTTCTAGGGCTGTGGGGCAGGCATACACTTTAGGTGCTGAGATACCTTTAATTACCGTCAGGTTAAACCAGTTAACTTTAGCTGCAGTCAGTTTAAAACACATACCTTCAATTACACAGAGTCCAAAGGGGATACGTTTAATTACAGATAGTTTAAAATGGGTAATTATTTCCAGATTCATCCTAAGGGCTGACATATCACAGAAGAGCAGGCCACAAGTTTAAGAACCCTAATTTAGAAACAATTTTGTTCAAATAGAAGCATTTTATGCCTGTTTTTAAAAGTATGGATCAGCTGCTCTCTTGTGTAAGTGTTGGTGTCACGACTTGAGAAATCAATGACTTGAGGGCAGGATCTGGCAGTACCCTCATCCCCCTGAAGCACGAAGGATGAACAGGACAGGGGGGCAAGAATATCAGACATTAGGGCGAAAACACGGGGCCAGGGACAGACATTGGGCTGAACAGAACACAGCGGGACCAACAGGGTAAGCGGTGTAAACAGCACACAAGACAGGACAGGGAGGATGGCACAACCATGGACACCATAGGTAAGACCAGGGACCAAGAGGAGAGCACGAGAGAGCAACAACGAACAGAGCCACATCGACAAAACAGAAAAAACACGGGATGAAACCAGGCACCTGGAACACAGCAAAGACTAGAAGAACAGACAAACATTTACTGGGACTATGGAACAGAAGAGAAAGAGACAAAATATGTCACAAAAGAACAGGGCAGACAAGCAGGGGAATGACGGAGACGGAGAGAAAAACAGAGGGGGTTCTATGGGACACAGGCCAGGGTAAAATAAAGGCAGGACAGGACCCTGTGACAGAGGCACACTGAATGAAACAGGGGGTATGCAGGAAGTTTTCTGGACCCTGGTTCCATTCACCTGCGAGGCGGAGGAACAGGAGAGCAGCAAGGCAACTAGAGGGCTGAAGCGGGAGAGTGCCATGGGGTCTTCCCTCTGGGCCTCAACAGATCGGATGTTTTCGTTCCAACCCCACCTTAATCAGGCTCAGATGGTCCTTAATAAGCCGGTTCCAGTCCGAACGCGACGAGCACTACGCTGCGCCCCGTGCCATCTGGGAACTCAGACACGGACAATATATCACTGAAGCGTAGAATCTTTTTGAATGCGAAATATACGTTGTCGCCACTGACCGCGAGCCAGAATGACAGGAGAGAGTTTTGATAACCACACCTACTCGCGCATTGAGCAGACACCGCTGTTTTTTTTTTTTAATGGGGCGTGTACAGCGCATGCCGCGTCTGTTCTGTAACCAGATTTAGCCCATTAAGGTAAGGTTGGGATGAAAACATTCTGGCGAGGGGGGAGGGGGGGCAGGAACGGAACTGAGAACCAATGGCCTATACTGACCTGAACAAAAATGCATTAGAAGTTCTAGTCAACTGTTTCACACAGAGTGATCTACAATGGTCTGTGCTCTGTTTATTAATGTTACACTTAAAAATCAAAACAGGACATTAGACAGAGAATCAAATATGTTTTCTATATACATGTATATAATGACCAGTTGACATTCTAAAATTATATTTCTTGGACCTTATGTTGGACCTTCTATGTTTGCTGACAACAGATGTGAACACAAACAGTCGTGATACCTGGGGCTGTGTTCTGTTACACCAAAGGCAGTGACCTGTGTTGTATAACTACTAGACTCCAGGAGTAAATTTAGTTGGACCACTATAATACCTAAAGATGAAAGGCTGTGTATTTCATTATTAGCAGAATGGAATTTCTAGGTGGCCATTAACTACCCTTATGGATTATTATAAAGTGGGATAAATATACAACTTTTGGTTAGCAGAGTTCCAAGGCAAATATGTTTCTCTGTGGTTTTATCAAATTTCATTGTGTCAGAATTTAGCCAGTCAGCTTATAGGGTTTTCTCTGTGAGTTTATTTCTTTTGTATATGAATCATTTGTCATTTTGAGGAGCTAGTAACAAATTAAAACTGAATCCTAAATACCTCTCAAGATTTCACACACGTATCCCTGTGGCGCTCTATAGATTAACATTTCAGGTGAAGGAAATTCTCCTGGCTTTGCTGTTTGCCCTCCTTTCATAGATCGTTTCTGTTTCTGTGATTTCCTGTTTCCCTTAAATGAGGAAGCCTGCATCTGATTATCAGCCAAAGCGCCTCACCAGGCAGAAATAATAAGACAAGAGAATCTACTCGTTTTACTTCATGTTGAGGTCAATCAGTTTCCTGCCTGCTTGAAATGGTTTTGGACGTGTTATTTTTTTCCCCCTGGATGAAATATGAGGCCAAAATGAGTCTCTCTCCGGAATGCGTGAAATAATGAGCCCAATTTGTCCCTGTGGGTTCTTTCCTGCTGAAAAAACGAAGACCAGGATGTGGCGTGTCTGCTTCACAGTCTTTTAAATTAAAGAAGGATACAAGAGAATGAACTTCAGTATAGTAGGGGTAGTTCTAACATTCGTGCCAAAGGATAAAGTTGGACTCATGAAGCAGGTACAGAGCCACATAAAATAGTAAAATAACACCACCACCACCCCCCTCCAAAAAAAAGAAATAATTTTTTGCTACCAATCAGGCACATAGCCAGGTAGCAAACCTAGAAGTTTGTAAGCCCCTCAGAGTATCAGTAGTGTTGCAGGACACCCTACAAGACTGCTGTGAAACACAAAAGAAGAGTTACGTCCATCATTCTGTCTTTCAAGAATATACCATGTGACCAGCAATCAGGATATGAATTTGAGTGTTTTTTTTATACACGCCATTAACCTGGAAAATAGACTTTAGGTTAGGGGTAGCATAAGGATGTAAGCTGGAGTTATAAGGATAGAGTTGCTATTAAGGGTTAGAGCTAGGGTTAGCCTTATGGTTGCTAATTGGGTTAGAGTTAGGGTTAGGGATAGGGTTATTATTAGGGTTAAGACTAGGATTACCATTGACCTAAGAGTTAGAGCCAGGGTTAGGGTCACTATTATGATTAAGGCTTAGTTTAAGGAAAGGCTTGTTATTAGGGTTAAGCCTTTGGTTAGGGTTCCTCTTAGGGTTAGAGGGTAAAATTTTTGAATAGGTTGTTTAGCCAGCATTCATCATATGGAGTTAATTTCTAAATGAATTGAAAAGATCCATTAATCCATGAATTTCTGTTAACCTCTTTTGCTGGAGAGCATCAGGATGAGCCTGGAGCCTATGCCAGGCAGTACGGAACTCAAGTCTGCGGTTCATCCTGGTTGGGGTACCATCCATCCATCCATCCATCCATCCACTAAGCACTTATTCTGGTCAGAATCTTGGTGGGGAGAGACCTGAAACCTTTGGCTGACAGAACAGGGTACAAGGCAGGAATAATAGTGGGTTGGTCATAAAGATCTGGTAATTTAGTAGAGATGGAGGAACTAATGGCTTGTCCAATTTTGTCCAACTATGTGCCCATCACTGGGGATTAGCAGTAATGGGTGCCACTCAGAATGTCATTTGGTCCCAGTGGAGTTGGACCTGACAGGGTGATTAATTGAGCTGATGTTTCTGAAGGAAGAAAACAAAGTGAAATGAATGCAGAGGTCTGTTTGGAGGCTGCTGTCATTTCCCTTAGCGGAAATCAGCGATCGTGCGTTTCAGGGCAGTGTGTGGCTAAGTAGAATAATAGAGCCAACATTTTGCTAAAAAGCTCCCAAAAAGATATTGCGCCAGCACTGTCCGTCTGGCACGGAAACAAGAAGTCGAGTTGTGCCCGGAGCTCCTTTGCGGAGGACGGGTGCGAATCAAGTCGCAAAACAGCCCGCGGGGAGTCAAGTTTACCTGGGTGATGGCACCTGAGAAGCTCACACGCCCAGTTCCTGTTTGTGAGCGAGCGGGAGGCACATCTGGTATGCTACACGCTGCTGAATGCTTCCGAAATCTAGTGGCAGTTCCTGCAAACGCAAGACGGTGGACAGGCATTGCCTGAGAGCAGACTCACACAGTGCACCATATACATGAATATCTCTACTGCTACTGATGGAAACATCATTAATAAATTCTGCCACAGTATGACGCACAGGCACAGTAACACAGAGCCTGGCGAGGAAGCGTTACAGATCCACTGGGGCAGGAAGTGACTGGATCAGGTCTGAGATATATATCTTTATATATATTCGGTCAAAGTTGCGTTAAGTGAACATGATTTGGTACAAAGATATTTTGAACGTTTCCCCCCATTAACTAGTATGGCTCCATCATTCAGGGAGGCTGATATAACGGAACTTCAAAGCTGGATTCTGCTCCCCCCACCCTGCAGCCCCCCGACCCAACCACCATCCCTGACCGGAGTTCCGCTTCTTATTCTGGTTTCGGTTTTGCCTGATTGCCTGGCCTTCTTAACCGGTCCAACCTTTCCTTCAGTGCGAGTAGCTATTGTCTCGTGCACAATTACCAAGCGTTCTCTTTGATCCCCGGTCTGTGCCTATTCCTCCTCCCCCCGGGTTCGGTGTGAGTGACAGCCCCCTGCTCTCAGGGTGTCTCTGCTTTCCTGCATCTGCATGTCTGCCTGCCCTCCTCTGCACCCCCAGCACTGACCTTCTGCCTTTCTGACCCCAGCTTGTGTTTTTGATCACGACATCCGCCTTTCGTCTTTGGTATCTGTCTGCTTCCCGTCTGGCCCCCTGGTGCCCCAGGTGTCCGCATTACAAGGAGAAACCAGATAAAGGGGTGAGGGGAATAACACTTTTCTGAGTTATCTATTATATCCTTTTTTACAGTTTATACTATGTATGAGCCATGGAGAAAATGCCAACTCCACACACAAGAGGTAATATTTGGTCGAGGCATCAGCACTAGCTGCTATGGTTGCCACCTAATCCAAGTCATGAAGGACACTTTGAGCTACTTCTGGTTTTACAAGCTATTTTCAAACTGAAATGCACCTGTCCTTCACTAAATAGTTCAGGCCTTCTTGTGCTCTGACTGGTGCGTTCCCTTGATTGAAAGACTCATCTAGGTGTTCATATTAACATTAGCAGCACACGCAAGCTGTAGTAGACTCACCAATCGGCACACAGCAAGAACTCAGTGCTTATGTGAAACCCAGGTCCCTCTAATCAACACAGTAAGTTAGGAATGCTGTCCTCCCTGACTTGGAGCAGGTGGTTATCCCTAGTAGCCCCTCAGCCAACCAGCTTTTTTGTTTTGCTCTTCCTTTTTATGAATGCATGCTGTGTACATATACAGCAAACAGAACAAATGCAAAGACGAACCGATGCAGATAAACACTAACCTTGGCCAAAATAACTCAGAGCTAAGAGTGTACTCTGCTGTGCTATTTTCACCTTCTTGGGTCCCTTTCTTGTGTATATTATATGTATATTACATACGCACCACATATCTCAGGAAACCCAGCAGTAATCTCGCTATCCATATAAAAAAATGTATAAACAGCAGTATCTGTCCTGGGCTTTACAAAACACTCGGCCTCAGCGACTCGCTGATGCGTTGCATTGCTTTGGACCTGCGTTACTGTTTGTTCGCCTTCAGCAGCAGCTGTCTGAGCAGGTTGCATGCCCTCCTCCCTGTGTCGGCATGGGCGTTTCGGGTTAGCGGATGTTAATGATGACTTTGTGTCAGTGCGTCTGTCTGTCTGTCTGTCTGTCTGTCAGAGAGCTATATGGGCCTGATAGGCGTAGTGCGATGAGGTGGGTAGTAAGTTAGAAAGTTAGAATTGCGCTAAAGAGCTAATGAGGAGAAAAATAAAACTGTTACGCTTCGTGTAATATAACTTTGTTAATAAAAAGCATGCCACTGGCCCCCTAGTTTCCCTCATCTGACCTTGTCCAAGCTGGCCATTGGAGGTGTGTTAAAATAACCATCATAATCTATTTTGCGTAAAAAACATACTGTGATTTTTTTTTTTTTTAGTTCTGCTGAAGGCTTTCTGCAGTTCCCTGGGATTCTTTCGCTGACACGACAGTCCCATGTGAGGAGGTATGTCTGCGAGGACCAAGCAGTATAGGTACAGTGAGTGGGGCAAAGCTATTTCTGTTTTACTCATTCTATCCGCCGCTGTTTGCTGATATGCTGGCTTTGTGGTTAGCTCTGCAGGCTATACCTCTTCCTGTCCGTAACTCTCCAAATTGCTTCTAAATTCCCTTAGTGTGAGTTTCTGGCATGGGATGGACTTGAGCCCCATCCTGGACGACCTCAGCCTCGTGTCCTTTGCTTTGTAGACTCCGAGCGATGATGTACTAGATAAGCGGCATGAAGAACTGTTAACTGTTATGCAACATTGTCATTTGCGGCAGCAACCTGCTCGAGACATCAAATCACAGCAAGGTGATACCAGGTATTGATTAGACCGGGGAAATTAACATACTGTGAGTCACATTAAACAGGAAAGAACCGCTACCATCAAGTATAGCAGGGGAGGGTTAAGGGATCTACGACTGACTTCTCAAAAACAGCGGGAGCGATAAAACCAGACAGTCTCAGTCATGCTCCCAGTTCGTTGCAGTCCCCAACCCCAGTATTTTTAGCTGAATATAATAACCACATCGAGGACAGTAATGACGGGAACAAATTTCTCAAAGGTCCCCCCAGAAGACTTTACATAATACATGCCACTGTTTGTGTATGGCCTGTGTGTCACCTCCACAGCGTATAAAGGCTAAATTTAAGCACCAGTGAAGGGTGTTTTTATAGTCATCAAAGCCGAGCTGGCTTGCGCGAGCTCATACACAATGACTTTTTGGTTTCTGGGGTATCGCTGCCATAGTTAAGTCCTTTGCGCTGGATGACGCCTCTGAGTCTGCCAGTCCTCTCCGTTTCCTTTGTGCTCCTAATAAGCATACAAAACTGTAGCATCCTATAAGACAGCTGACGATTGTATTTCTTCATTTTACCTGTCCCTCATTACCAAACCTATGAAACTGGCCCCGGATTTATTTCTACTTGCTCCAGAGCACATGCCCAGACCCAGTTGAGAGCAGTTGAGAGGGGTTGGCAGAGTCTCTGTCTCCCGGAGCAGACCGTCCATGCCAGCCTTCCAGACTTCCAACCGTCCGCTGTTGTCTGCCGGGATGACCCTCCTGCTGAGGCCCAGAGGGAAGAACGCACGGTGCCTTCCTGCTCCTGTCCTACAGTCCCCTCGGTGCCCTCTGGCCTTGTCGGCCCCTCGGCACCCTCCGGTCCCTCTGGTACTCCGAGGCCCTCAGGTCCTGTGGTCAGGACAGGCTCTACCTCACCAGTGAACAGGCCTAGGAGGGTCTGCATCCCAGGGTCCCATTGCCCTGCATCCCAGGGTCCCTGGACTTCTGTGCATTGTGCCTCAGTCCCTGTCCCATTGCTCTGTCCTTCCTTTGTTTTATCCTGACCTGTGTTCCCTGTGGTTCCCTCTTATGTTTCCGCCCTTGTCTCTGTTCCCTCTCTACTGGTTCACCCTGTTCTGTTCTGGTGTGGTATGTTCTACCTGTCGATGTCCCTGTCTCTCCTGCTCCCTGAACCCCTTGATGTCTGGTGTTTGTCCCTCTGATTCCACGTCTGATGTCCTTGGTCCAGCCCCGTGTTTGGCCTGTTTTGTCGGTGTGCTTCTGCCCCTTGTGTCTTGCCTATTGTCCACTCTGTGATCAGTTTCACCCCATGTCCCCGTTCAGGTCCTATATGTCTTGTATTTGCTTTCTATGTTCGGTTGTGGGTGGTCTCTCTCCCTTCTGTTCAGTTCCTGACCCAACCTGACCCCGTCTATTCTGCCATGCTCTGTTCTGTCTTGGGTTCTGTCTGTCCCATGCGGGTCATGGTAATGTCTCCTATGCCTGGAGTTTGCGCTTTGGGAGGGGGCCCTGTCACAACCTGTCTTGTCCTTTCAGGGATCCAGGGATCACTGCTAGTCCTCTGAATCCTCCTGTCTCCTCCTGTGATAGCTGTGATTGATTGCTGTGTCTTTTTCATAATCCGGAATCCAACTGCGGTAAACGTCAACACCTGAATCATACTAGTCCCTTGTTTGTACCGTACTGTATATACATGCTTCCCAGTCCGGTGTTTCCCATTCTGGTTATTAGGGTCAAGCCCCCTGTTGTCTGTGCCCTTCCCAGTCCCAGCCTTCCCATTCTGACCCCACTCAGTCCCATTTGTTTCCCTGCTCCTGTTTTTCATTTAATGAAGCCCTTTTTTGTTCTCCTGAGACCTGCCCTCAAGTCCTTCGTTTCTCAAGTCATGACACCAATAAAGTGCCACATGGTTCTGCTTGTTTCCTGGCCAAAAAATATCACACATATTTGCACTGTAAATTCCAGCCCAGATACAGATGCAGACAAATTGTTAACAGTCCCCAGGACATTCTCTTAAAGACCATCACAGGCATAAACACAATTTCATTATATGCTCTTCAAATTAGTCCATCATCCATTAATAACTTCTAGATCACAATTCCAGATGCAAACTCCGCAAGAAGGCTCATGGCATTGAAATCAAGATGACGTTGCCCTCATTATCCAAATATTAACAATGATAGTTACATCATTTAAATTAGTCATAAACACATACATGTCTTTCATGTCTCCCCGTAATTTGCAGTTAAATGTATTTTTGAAATATTCATTTATTTTATTTCATAGTATTTATATATCCTTATTCAGTTAAAAAACATTTTCATTCTGATAATCTACCTGTTATTTTAAAAATGTATGGGTTCTAAACAACTGACAAAGGATCCTTTTTAGGTCTTCTTTTGATTAGCTGTGCAGAATGACAAGAGAATAGTCTGTGAACCTGGTTCTAGAACATGCTACAACTCACAGGATTGCCGGCACATGAAAGAGGGATTTGTCTATGGGCTGAGAATTACTGAGGTACATTTAAAGAAGAAAGTTTCCCCAAATTGCCATTGCATTTTGGATAAATGGCTGCTTGTCAGTCTTTGATAGATCGCTCTGGCCCACTCTGTAATTTAATCCATTAGAGACTCCATTGAGGAGGGTTGGATGTCACATCCTTGGCCCTGTAAAGCCGAACCCATCGAAGCTTGTTGTATGTTAAAACCATCCTGCAACTTCAGAGTTTGCAACTTTCTTTTCTATAGCTAACATTTTTCAACAGTGAGTCTCACAATTGCATCACATTTGTTATTGTTAGTATTCTATTGCTCCAGAGCCTCTTCCAGGTAACCTATGTATACATGTGGATATTAAACTGAAGTAAGTTGAGTTAAGTACTTCGCTCAAGGTTATATTTGCTCCTGAGACATGAAAGGTCACTTATCTCAGCAATGGGTCTATGCCCTGTTACCAGGAGAACAAGTACACATTCAGAGGCTGCAAGATAAACAAGTGACCATTGCTAAGATGTCCAAGCTGAAGCACATTTAATATTTTCCCTTCATGTGTGAAAAAAAACAGGCGAGCTAAACCATCACACTATGGATTGAGGTAGAGGGACCGGTCTGTCATGACATGCGAGAAGAAGGACCTGAAGGCAGGTGCGAGCAAGAAGGAGTTTATTGAATCGAACTGGAGCAGGGAAATGAGACTGCGAGGGGTAAAAACAAGAGGCCGGGTATGGGGAAGGACACGAGCAGGCAGGAGGAGCGACACCAATGACCAAACTGCAGCTGAGAAGACAAAGAGATACTTAAATACAAGGACAAAGGAGGGGTGACAAACAGCAGGCGTGGCTCATCGGGGCCACGTGAGGGAGGAAACAGGAGGGTTAGGTGGACATGAAGGGCAGGATATGACGCAGTCTGATATTTCTCCTTGTCAGGCATTTGAAACGTCAAGGGTGACACCTGTTTGTGGTGTCATCAGCATTACTGACCTTTCCCGTGTGTAAGGGAGATGCAAGGGAAGAAAGGAGAGTTGCGTGAATATTTGACCTTCTGCGTGATAGCTGTGTTACTGTGGGCACAAGGGCTAACGTCAAAAGGGAAACGGTTTTGAAGACCGATGAAAAGCAAGAACGTACTGTATGATGGCCTTGATTAGGAGCTTTTTAAAAGCATGATTAGGGGCTGGTCTTCGAATGCTCAAGCATAAAAGAAATGCTGATGCTGGCAATTAAGTAGTTAGAAAAGTCATCGGCAGAAAGAGGAGGGGAAGGGCTATTAAAGAAGAAGCAGAAAACGGTTTGCAGGGAACGTGTGCCTGTTATGTTTGGCAATAGCGTCTGAGAAGCTGAGAAGGTTGATTAGTGGGACCGATTAGCTGTGAAATCTGGGGAAACTGTTTCTGTCTTCCATTCCCTCTTAACCTGGTTCTGTCACAATACAGGCCTTCTGGAAGTCAGGGGTAAACAGTGATGAATGTAAATGACAAGACAGGACAACAGCAGGGATGAGATGTCTTAGGCTGCTTCGATTGACCAGGCACAGAGTCACAGTTGTCCAACTTAGTTGTAGGCTTGACTCCCAGATTGACAATGGACAGGAAAAGTAAAGAAGATGTAATTAAGCGACTCATTGCTGCACAGTCAACATCGTACAATGCTGAGGGACTCTGCCCGAAAGGGGGCTGCCTGACTGAGGGTTTAGCTGGTCCCTTCTGGCTTCCTGAAACCTGGTTATTGGGTGGCCTGGTATGTCTGCAGCCCAGAGTTTGGGGCTGGAAGGCTTAGGGATCAGCTCCATAGAGGAGAATGGCTGAAGACAGTGTAACTTAATGAGATAATGAATAATGAGGAAAAATCTAGAATCATTTTCAGACAGATTATAGGAGTGAGAAGCATCGCATGGCAATTCTATTGAGACTATAATGAAATATGTGTTTAATATGTGACAGCAGTTTAGAAAAGGATCTGGAGAGTATAATAAATATTACCCATCACGAATGATGGACTGACTTACATTATAATCAGCTATATTATTAAATTTGCTGTCTACCTTGCCTGTATTCTCACACTCTTCTGGATAGATAGCGGAGTCGCAGATTAACTGAGTGGTTATCTAGTGGCCGCTACTGATCAAACTTTTTAGTAAAGAAGATTCTAGACTCTAGCCCCCCCCACAGGTAAAATTTCAAATCCGATCAAATATTGGTCATTACTATTGTCACGCTGCGATGAGCAAGCAGGGGAGGCTAGAGTAGCCAGGTTGGAGTCGAAACAGGGTTTATTGTGGGCAAAACAGACGGGAAGGGTACTCACGCAGGGATTCGACAATGACAGATCTGGGGAAACTAACAGAGACACGGACTAAATGCACAAGTCAAACTGAGTTTAACAAGCAACAGGTGAGAACAATCAGGCATAAACACGAGGTAACGAGGTGGGCGTGGCACACAGAAGGATCGGACGGAGCTGGGCGTGACAACTATAAATATCATGGTACATATTAAAAGATTCATGACACTGTGGGCCTAAACATTTCCAATTATTTCAATCAAATGTTGTACTGTTTGGTCTGTTTCCCAAGCAATTCATCGTATGACCTGGTGAGCCGATGCTTCATTACCGATGTTGTTTTCAGCAAGAGCCTCCTTTTCTGAAGTACAGTCATTATGGAAATGCAAGTAAAATAATGGAGTGACTTTAGCAAAATATTTGTAGGATTCACAGCTATATATTATTGCTTTGCTCTGCATTATATGTGCAACACAAACACATCAAATCTCATTGTGTCCCCTAAATGCCAGCTCCCCTCGACCCAAGAATCAAACAGCATCAATCAGCCTTTTCAGAACCTTCATCCTCACTGTGTCGTTGTGTTTGCCTAACTGGAAATAAACTCCATTGTCAATTTAAACTATCAGTTCTCACTAGAGTTGCCAGTTTCTTTCTTGAGAAGTAAGGGAGTCCACCGCTCCCTTTTTGATATGGGGCAACTGGGTAATACATGGAATAGGTGGCAACTCCTGAGGTCAATTTTAATGGTTCTTATTATCCAGAGATTAGCAGAAACTGGAGGCATTTTAAACTGGCAAAACCCATATCTTCCTTATGGGTGAGATTTTTGTACTGTTTGTCTTGTCCTATGAAGTCAGTAGACAGATTTGGAGAACACTGGGGGCGATGAAGTCGTTGTTAAGTTAAATATTTAGCTTCACTGAAGTTCCTTTATTAACCTAATGGTGGTGCTGTTTTGCACAGTGATTTTTCAGACATTTTCTGAGCCATTGGACTTTTCTGGTTCCAAATGGAAATAGCTGTGATGATATGATACACGGGCATTAAAAATATCTTATGAGGTCTGAAAATTACATCTTTTTCTTTTCTTCTTTTGGTGAAGCACTGCTTCAGCAGGTTGTTACTGGGATGCCAGCTCATCATACCTCATACCTACCTCAAAGAATGAAGCATGGGCAATTAAAATCATGGACAGTATAAAGTGACTGGGGTTGTGACTCTTAACCTCATTCTCTACTAAATCCCCTGAACCGCCATTGAAATGAGGCCTCCCCCTGCCCACAGGGCCCCCTCCTCAATGAGATGCCAAAAGCTCTCTTCATAATGTCAAGACGAACAGTACAAAAATCTCACACATAAGAAAGATATTGGTTTTGCCAGTTTCAAAAGCCTCCAGTTTCTCCTAATCTCCAGACAATAAGGACCATTAAATTGTCCTCAGATGCCTGGCAGCTTGAAGAGAGAAGCTGTTATGATGGCCAATCATTTTCAAAGAGCCTCTGTATCCGCAATTATGCTGCTTCACCATCCTGGGCCAAATTAAATTTCCTGCTTATACTGTCGAGTCTTAACGCTGACGTCCGGGGGAAAAAGGGGAAGAAGGGGGGGGGGGGGACACCATTGTTGGAATATTTTCGCTTATGTTGTCAAATCCATTTGTATTTATTTGCATGGATGTCTATATGTGCCTGCGTGTGGGAGAAAGGAAGGCAGAGAGAGACGGCGAGAGAGAGAGAGAGAGAGAGAGAGAGAGAGAGAGAGAGGAACTGAGAGAGACCAAGTGATGTCTGCTTGCCTAAAAGGATTGCCATTGAATATGTGAAACAAAACATTTTGATTTCATCCTGATTGGCTTTTGATTCGTTGTAAAACTGATTAGTGGGAAGTAGATATACTGATTAATTCAATGAAGCAGCATGATGCGCTGCGGCTCCCCTCAGACACACTTGGGGTGGAATCTGAGCAAAGCAAACCGTACGCACTGTGATTCAGAAGGAGGAACCGGGAAGTCGAATGACAGACTTTGCCTAGCAGTAATACTATCCAACTTTACTATTGCTATGTTTCAATCTTCTGTTTAGGGGGCTATGAAAAATGTTACATAACACAATTTAAGTAGTCGAATAAACCATTCAGCCATCCATCCATCCATGGATCTGTAGTCAATCCCAAGAATCATGTGGCACAAGGCTGGTGTGCCTAAAAACTAAATACACACACACACACACACACACACACATTCAATGCATATAAATATGGGTAACATGCAATATCCTTATATCTGACATATCATACCTACAAGGCCTGGCATCATTATTTCATTCTCTTTCTCAGTATCTCGGTCCTATGTGCTGCCGTGACAGTATCACACTATAACACAGTGACTGGCTTAAGGTTAAACATGGCGTTCCACCTGCAATCATAATGCAAATCAAACATGCGTGGAGCCCTTACTATCTACATTTCTGATACGGCAACAAGGTGATGCTGCAGTTGGGGGTCTGGTTGTGCGGAAGAACAGCTGTTAACCAGTGCCTGTAATATTGTAGTTACAGGATGAGCACCCTCTGCACCAAACCACAAACCGGCAGTACTCCTAGGGGATTTCCCCAAGGACCAGGAAGTGGATCTAAAGACGTTTGTGAGCATGTTCTCTCTAAAAACATTCCCCCAATTTGCTGCTTAGGGGTCCCCACAGTGACAGGCTGACATATATGTGCTGGTGTGGATGCATGACTAAAAATGGCATGGCATCTTGGGGGGGGGGGGGGGGGGGAATAAACCAAAAACAAAGACAAAAACCATTAAACTAAAAACAAAAAACGCGAAAAACAACAAACGCGCGTGTTGCCCTAAAAAAAAACATA
>JAABNY020000119.1:20432111-20447754 GCA_015164015.2 Brevimyrus niger
TGGTGGTCAGGGAAGGGTGGGACGGGGGGGGGGGAGTGGGGGGGGAGAGGGGGTGGGGGGGGGGGGAAGGGGAGCAGGGCGGGGGGGGGGGGGGGGGGGGGGGGGGATGAACCAAACCCTGAGAGTAATACATTTTAATTAAACATCAGCAACTGGGAGACATTATAAGCTGTTGGTTTGCTCAGAAAAGATTACAGCAGGATAGAAACAGACTCTGCACGGCAATAAAGGACACATACCCATGCTGGGCTGCGTAATTGAAATATTTGTTTAATCTCCGGTAGAAGCGGGAAAATAAATCAGCACGCACATGCAGATTAAAGGCGGCAACGAGAGGAGCCGGCTGTGGGCAGCGTGGGGGGGGGGGGCGCGGTGCGTATTGGCAACCCCCCGGGGGGCACGGCGGTGGCTAATGTGTTAAAACACAGGCGCTGCTGTGCCGGTTTAAGACGGCCTGCATGCTAATGGTGTCATGGCTGGTGAAGGCAGTGTGAGCTGCCATCAATCACAACAACAGGCCGTGTGGCACAAAGACTGAATCCACAAACTTTATTTTCCGACCACCGGCACAAAGTGCTTTTAGAGTTTGGTATGATGTGGTGTAGTTAGCTGAGAAATAGAAATGTTCTTCCATTGTAACTTTCATTGATTTCTATTTCTTGACGTTATACACTGTGTTGGTTGTATCATAAAGCTTGGATTCGGGACTTAAAAACAAACTTTAAAAGCTGAGCAACTGAAAAAAAAAACATGCTTTTAAACTTGCAAACAATGCAAGTAACACACGCTGTTAATTACACAAGTGCCGTGTGTTTGTGTTTGTGTGTGTTTCAGTTCCTTAAATGTCATGGCTGGACCCCTTTGTCGCATTTCACACAACATAGTTCACTTACAGTATTCAATATGTTACTCACAAAATAAAAAAAAAAGTATAGAAAGACTGGCCATGCTTGAGCAGTGAGACTGTGCAGAAGGGGATCCATTGTGATTTCACTTTAATTCCTAATTTGTGTACCACATCATTTCAATAACTTTATTGTGAGAGAATGATTGACCAGGACCAGGACCAGCCTTTGAAGCTGAAGTTGATGGAGATGGTCACCTGGAATCCGCCATCACAGAGATTATTCACATTTCAGCCAGTGTGATGCCTCACTTTTAATTACAATCAGTGGCGTGCTGTGTGGGACCATGTGGGGCGAATTTGTGCGTGATGGTCCAGCAAGGAATGTCAAGATGCATCCATCATGAACAGCTTCTGGTTGATGGTGCCCTAGTGAGAATTAACCTGCACTTAATAGGGAAAGCGCTACACTGATGCAGTTCTGAGAAGCGCTGTACTGTTCTGAGTGCTCAGCAAGATCACATGTTTCAGGACAGTTTACCAGTCGTGTAAGTGGATAAGACTACTTACTTGTTTTCAGCTTTGAGTAATTATCTTGAGATGGTTTGGGTGATGGTGACCTTGGAGGAGGAGAAAATAAATGAAAAACAGATAGAAAAACACTTTTTTTAGCTAACAGGAAATCAGTTCAGTGAACAGGAAAATACTGAGTGTAAGAGAGGACAGTGCTCTCAGATACAAACATATATGAGAATGTGTGCCTGTGTATGGTTCACATTTTGGAAAAATCTACAATATGTCATAATATTTTTAGGTACCTATATACAATTCATATATTTCCTTAAGATTTGTGTTCCTGATATTTTTTTTATGCCTGGATTTTCTATTTCTTTTGATCCATCAATTTGGACTCATTTTTAGAGGATTTTAATTCTGTCCATACATGGAAAAATTGTAGACTCATTAAAATGCATGACTTTGTTTTTCCATTTGATTTCCAGGAAGGAATAAGGGGGAGATACACATTAATCCGCGCACTGTTAGAGAAGGACTCTTATCAGTGGGACTTTAATTAAAAATGCCCTTATATGTGTTTCCTGATCTGTAGGAATTATTTAATTACTGGGAAACGTCTCAGAAATTTCTTAGAGAAATGTTTTTGAAAGGTGGGACTGGGCCTTGGTGAAGGAAATTCAGCTTAAGGGATGTTGGAAATTTTTAGCTTGTAGCAAGAAGATATTGCTATGAGGGGAGCTGGTTAGGATCACACCACAAGAAATCAAATAACAGAACTTTGTCACATGACATCAGGAAGACCCAGATGGAAAAATTCAGCATCCATTGAATACAGTATATTTTGCAGTGTAGTTATGAAAGCTGTCTATGGGCAGTAGGCTTAAGGGAGTATAAAGTCACACATATAACACAAGTTCCAACTGTGAACTTTACTTTATAGTGCATTACACTCGACCCTGGAACCAGATCACCAGGGGAAAACAACCAATCCACAACCATATAGGCAATGACGTGCAATCAAGCACTGGAAATATTTTTCCCAATCTTACACTTGAATTATTAATGAATTGAATTCAATTACTGTGATGTGCAATCCTAGGAACTGTTTTAGGATGTACTGAAACATTAAGGTTAATGTTCTTGGGGAATTATTTCTTAATTTTCCCTTACCTTGATAAAATGGACATTTTGGGAATGTCATGACTAATTTTCCTTGGACGTTGCTTGTCATGTGACTTGCCATCCATTCATTACCATCCGCTTGTCCAGGGTTCAGGTCGCGAGGGTAGCAGCTTCAGGAGAGATACTCAGACCTCTCTCTCCCCAGCTACCTCTGCCAGCTCCTCGGGAGGACGCCAAGGCATTCCCAGGCCAGCAGAGAGATATAATCCCTCCAACACGTCCTGGGTCTGCCCCGGGGCCTCCTCCCTGTGGGACATGGACGGAAAACCTCTCCAGGTAGCCGCCCAGGAGGCATCTGAACCAGGTGTCCAAACCACCTCAACTGGCTCATTTCGACATGGACAAGCAGCGGTTCTACTCTCCCGGATATCCGAACTTCTCACCCTATCCCTAAGGGAGAGCCCAGACACCCTGCGGAGAAACCTCATTGGGGCCGCCTGTATTCGCAATCTCATTCTTTCGGTCATTACCCATAGCTCATGACCATAGGTGAGGGTAGGGACGAAGATGGACGAGTAGATCGAGAGCTTTGCTTTCTGGCTCAGTTCTTTCTTAGCCACGACAAACCGGTTAAGTGCCTGCAGAACTGCAGACGCCACTCCGATCTGTCCGTCCAGCTCTTGATCTCGCCTACCCTCACTCGTGAACAAGACCCTGAGAAACTTGAACTCGTCCACTTGGGGCAGTACCTCCTCCCTGACCTGAAGAGGGCAATCCACCCGTTTCTGGCTGAGAACCATGGTCTCAGATTCGGAGGTGCTAATCCTCATCCCCGCTGCTTCAGACGCGAACCGCCCCAGAGCTCGCTGGAGGAACCTGGCAGATGCAGCCAACAGGACGACGTCATCTGCAAATAGCAGGACACAGTCCTGAGGCCACCAAAATGGACACCCTGGACGCCCTCGCTGGTAACGTGACTTGCTTGGGCCAATAATAAAAGCCCAGTTTTTCAGATGGTTTCCTACACCCTAAGTTTGTTGTGACTTCAGGGACAAAAGGACTCGAGGGCAGGCATGGTGGTGAGATAAAAGGGGGTTTATTGAACTAAAACAGAGACTGGAAACAAACAGGACAGCAAGGGATCAAAACAGGAGGACTGGCAACCAGAAAGGGAACAGGAAGGTTCAATACCAATGACCAGTCTGAGGCTGACAAGACAAACAAGTACTTAGATACAAGGACTAACAAGGGGTTACAAGCACCAGGCATGGCTCATAAGGGCCATGTTAGGGAGGAGACACAAGGGTCAGGCTTGCAAGATGTGACAGTACACCATCCCCAGGCAGGGGCCAGACCAGGAACGAAGAGGAGAGCAGGAGAGGATAACAGAAAAGAACCACATCAAAAAAACAGACCAAATATGGGATGGAATCAGGCATCAGCAACACACCAGGGGAAGGGAAGGACAAGCATTAAACATCAAATGGGACTAGGGAGCAGATGAGACAGAGGCAGAGACAGACAGAACATGCTGCACCAGAAAAGGGGAGAAAAGCAGTGGAACGACGGAGACAGAGAAGGAAACACAGCAAGGGGTACTAAGTATGGAACGGATTTCGTGCCACCTTGAAATACAAACATGACTTCAGTATGCGGGGGAAAACAATCACGGTGTATTGTTGTACAGTGCGCACCATGCAGGAATCATGCTATGTGCAAATGCATGAAAAGGGGGCATTGCCTTTCAGTGAAAGTCCTGAGGTAAGCATGACACAACAAAAAGCAAAACCATCATTTACTGAATATACATGTTGAAGTGCAATTAAGAAAAACAAATGGAAGGGTCTACATTACACAATTTAACAATGAAACTCAATGCAATAGCCATTTTTGCTCTGCTGCATCGGCTCGTTTTGATTTTCAAAAAGTACCATGTCACCACAAAATGTAACCAATGTCCAACCACAGATCTCTAGCAAGTAGGGTTAGGGTCACCCCGGTGGGCAGCCCTGGTGGGACTCCAGTACAGATGATGTACCTCTGGCTCTCTCTCCAGGAGACAGAGACTCGGCCAGGCCTCTTTTCATCCTCTGGATCACTCCAATCTGGTTGGGTGGTGACCAGGGTGTCTGTAAGTATGATAGTTCTTCAACCTTGATGAAACTCAGCTGACGGAGCGAAGTGTACAGTTACCGGTTCCCAGGGTAGGCAAAGAGGGAGCATTCCGGATGCTGCTAGGTTCCCTTCTCGGAATACCCCGAGAACGTGGAAGGGTAGCCCCATGTGACATCATAGGGGCTTCCTCCAAGCGGTCCAAGACACGGGGAGTTGAGCGTCAGATTGGCAGCAACTGGGGAACCGGGCTTCAGACTGGCGGTGACCAGCAGGGGAAGACAAGACCGGCATAGGTGGAGCTGCTCTCTTTTGGATAGGAGTCAGGGGCATTGGCTGAGTATTCCGAAGGTTCTGGAGGCCCAGCAGAGGCAATGCCAGCTTTTGGAGGCACAGCAGAAATAAGTATGGCCTCTGGGGGGCAGCAGAGGCAAGAACAGGTGGAGTGAGAATCTGTAGGCTGGACTCTGAAGGTTCAGGACAAGCAGTGGCCACTTCTGGGCCAGGCTCTGAAAGCTCAGGACAAACAGAGGCCTCTTCCGGGCCAGACTCAGGAGACTCACATGCAGCAGCGGATTTCCCTTGGCAGAGCTCAGGTGCTGTGGCAGATGAGGGGGCAACCACAGGCATGACTAGCATCCCCTGTGACCTTCTCCTGCAGCCACAGACAGGGGGCAGAACCAAGAAATGCTGCAGGGAGCTGTTGTAGCTGTTGGATCTGAGAAAAGCTGTGAAGAGGCAGCAGGCTGAGCAGCTTCACACTGTGGAGATGCAGCGCTCTGAGCGGCTTCATGCTGTGGACAAGGCAGCAGGCTCTGGAGAAGAGGCATGCAGTTCCATTGCAGTGGGTTCTGGTGGACCAGGAGTCTTGGGCTGCATGGGATCCGACGTGACCGGAGATGTGGCCATGGGCAGCTTCTTCCACTTCCACCTCCTTCAGCCAGAGTGGGGAGCTGCGGAGAGATGGCAGGCTGAGTGGTAACGAAGCGTGGAGAGCTGGTGGGCTGAGTGACAGCGAGGAGCGGAGAGCTGGCGGGCTGAGTCACGGCTGAATCTGTTGCATAAAGAGTGTTCTGGCCTCAGGCACCTTCCACACAACAGGATTCTAACTGCAGGTGGCCGTGCAGGAGGGAGAGGTCATCCCCAGGTTTCAGGCGGGGTGGTTCCGTAGGGATCAGCACGGGCTCTGGGGAAATTGTGCAGGCAGAAATGAAGACCGTAAGGGGCTCCTGGGGTTAGCCACTAGGCAATTTACAGAGTCTGGTCACTCTGTCTTGACTTGAGGAAGGAAGGGCAGGCATTGTGGTGGAACAAAAATGGGGTTTATTGAACTAAATGAACATATACTAGAAATAAACAGGACCATGGGGGATTACAAATGGGAGGACTGGCGACCAGGAAGGGCAGAGGCAACAGGAAGGTTCAACATCAATGACCAGACTGACAAGATAAACAGGTACTTAAATACGAGGGTTAATGAGGGGAAACAAGCACCAGGCATGGCTCATCCGGGCCACATTATGGAGGGGACGGGAGGGTCAGGCATGCAGGACGTGCCAAAGTTCACACATTCCGGAACCTTTGCTACAGAGTAAGCAAAAACAGCAACAAACATATAATAATATATGTACACAATAATGTAATACTTTACGCAACTTCATGCAACACTGACCATCACACAACCCTTGAAACCTAGTCTTCACTAGTTCTTGTACTTCGCTCAAATGCGTTGTCTCTAAATTACTCTCCACGAAAGCTTCTGTCTGCCTGAAGAGCTGGTGTTGCCAACCCCGAGAAAGGTGCACTTCTCCGAAGGGTCTCAGAGGCATACTTTCTGCTCCTTGCTACAGCAATCAGCGTGGAGTAATGTGCTGAGGCACTCGGGATAGGAGAGAAAGGGTACATTATATTGCCTGTGGTGCAAACCTGCCTGTAGGGAGGGAAACTTAATGTAACACTTGCTTTCCTTTTTATTGCATTGTGCATAATAATGCTATGACCAGTTTTATATGCAGGAGTATATTTTTGCAGTTAGGGATTAGGTTATTATGTTTCTGTGCCACAGACACAATAACCCAAAAATGTATATTTTTAATGTATGAAGAGATACACTAATATGCAGGGAAACATCACCAGTTACCTTGTTGCTGCGGTACTTCTGCTGGTCACAAACAATCAGGTGAGTCAGTTTTGCAGCTGTTTGCTTGTCTATTAGTCTCTTGTGGCGGATTGACATTATGTGCCAGTTGCAGGACATTCATGTTTATTCGTCTGTCAAGGGTTGGTGTCCATCTGGTCCCACCCTAAGTGCTTTGTCCCTGTTTAGCCAGCAAGTGTCGCTGACCGTCCGTTTCTCACCTGTCTTTGTTCTAAATCCCTAGTATGTTTCCCTATTTCCTGGACCATTGCATAGCTCCATGGATTGAGCATGTGGCCCCATAGGTTAAATCCCTCTGGTCATGAGTCCAAGGATGGCCGAGTCTCACCTTTGTTTTATACTGATTGGTTTTCTGTTTTCCTTTTGCCTTTGATTGTCTTTGTTTTGTGTCCTTCTTTTGATTTACCCTCCTTGTGCCCTGTTTCATTTTGGTTCTGCTTTTACTGCTTTTACTTGTTCCAAATTATAACCTGATATATACTGAACCTGAGCACCTGAGTTTAGCCCCGAACTGGGCCCTCAACTGTTAGCCGCAGAACTGAGCCTGTCATCTGAGCCTGAAACCTGTGAGCTGAGCCTTCAGCATAACCCTATGACAGGGCCTTGTACCATGACAAGCGGCTGGACTCACCTCACATCATCCCACCTCCCATATCGGAGCCACAAGTCCATCAATATATGTGAAATGGTTCTTCTGCGTCTCCCTGCTCATCTTGGAAATATGTGCTGACAAACACACGACTCTCAGCCTTCATAACACGTCAGATGCTGTACTGCCCGTTCATACTGTAGCGGAAATGATTTTTGTGAAAACGAGTTCCTCTTCTGTATTGCCCCGAAACTCGTTGTCTCCGTTTGCCGAGGGATGTGACATTCGTGAAGTGCTGAATAAAACGGTGGGTGACTGAACGGGAACTGCAGGGTGATTTGGGTGGAGGTTCGAGCTCCGCGATTCTGCTTTCCAGTCGGCAGACGCGGTTTGTTTGTCCGGGCGTCTCTCTGCTCTTCAGAGATAATATGCTCTCTGAGCCCGGGATGCCTGTTTAATGTCATTCTGCCGCTTCTCTGAGCAAATCCTACGTGGCTCGCTGCAGTTGAATATCATCACTTTGCTGACATTTCCTTCCTTTAACGTATCCTAAAATAAATAAGACATATTTTTGTTTTACAAACAGAGGAAACCTTGCGCTAGACAAATGACGGAGAAAACCTCCTTGATGTCATATATCCATGGATTCATCCGTCCATCTTACCTAGTACAAGACTGCATTGAGCCCAGAGCCCATTCCAGGAATGATAAGGCATACTGTAACAGGGGGGGCATCTTCATTGGAAGCACATTAAAGATAAGGGACCCTATAAACTCCACAAAGAAATATAACCAATCATGACAACACAGACACAGCGATATGTGACAAACAGGACAGAATATGCTGAACTCTTTGCCTACAGGGCTGGAGCTCCTGCTGCTTGACTGACCTTGGATGAGATCGCATGCTGCTTATGTCTTATTTCACTGACACATACGCATTTGCATACGCTGAAGTATTTTTTGTCAGTTTTACTCAAAGTTCAGGAAATAAAAAGCCTGTTTCCCCCAAATACATGTCCTGCTGGGCCATGCAGGGCCGATGACCATTTTCATTCTGCCCCGGATAAGGTGCACACTGCCTTATGCAATGCAACAAATCTGGAGAAGGAAATTTTAAAATGAAAGCATATGGCGTGAGGATTTTAAAATTTGCTTTATTTTATTTACAGCAGATCAGGTATGTCTGGTATAAGCATTGCGAATGGGAACGCCCCTTTAATCATCTCTCCCTGGGTTAATTGCTTCGGCTTGAGGAACCTTCACCATATCTGACCATCTCAGCAAAGTGACCTTTTAGCTCTGGGTAAAGCTTAGAAAGGTACTCTGTCACAAAGCTTAATTGTCACGTTTGAAGGATTAATTAAGGTGGCAAGGAACAGAACACGTGGATAAATGCTCATGCCTTCAGACATTTACTTGAAGGTAAACCCACAGGAACACACACACACACACACCAACACACACATATTCATATCTTTGTGGGGACTGTCCATTGATTTATATGGGAAAAGCCCCAATCCCAATGATGATAACCTTAACCCGTACCATAGCCATACCCCAAAAATATCCAAACAAAACACAAGATTCTTGGCATTTTTAGTTTTTTCATCGCAGTCACAGATTTGTATAAAGTTGAGCTTCCCCTTTTGGGGACTAAAAGGGTAGTTCCTACAATGTAATATATACATTATCCACTTTAGCACGTAAATCAATAGATTACCATAGTGGTTATACCAGTGTTCGATAGGTAGGTACTGTATATATGGCTCAATAATTATCCACACATTTGGTTTATAGAACAAAAAATCTATTGCATTGTTAATTAGATACAGGGATGGACATTACTGGTACACAAGTATGCATTCACCTTTAAAAATGATACGTGCGACGATCGATTGTTTGTAAAAGCACCAGTGCGTACTTATTCAATGTGCATTTGTGCTGCTATGAGAAGAAAACGCCTTGCATTTGAACCTGTATTCCACAAATGAAGTAGAGTTAGCACATGAAGATTAAAATGCATTATATTTCGTTTTCATATCAGCGCAAATGCACATAAAATAAGTACGCATTTAAACCGTTACTGCAATCGGTTGTTGCAAGTATCGTTTCTAAAGGTGAATGCGTACTTGTGTACTAGTTATGTCCATCCCTGAATATATATGATGGTTAGTAGGTTGTCAGAAAAAAGTAGAAAGAATCTGAAATGTATCCAGATTACTATACAAAATATACCATTCAAAAATTACATGCAAATATGAAACAGTTATAGCTTATAATTAGACAAATTATTAAAGAAATTAGGTTTGTATGTGCATGACTTTTTCCATATTACACTGTCCGTGAAACACAGCAAAAACAAGCGAAACGAATCTTCAGTCTCAGTCCATATAAACAACTAGGCCCAGTCCATTAAAAAAAGAAAAGAGCAACCCAAGTTCTACTGTTCCTGTTCATGGTCCAAGCAAAATTTGCTGACACTCACCAGGCAATGACAGGTTCAAAACTCCTTACTGCTTGCTCTCCCCCACAACTGTGCAACAGTCTCCTGGGAACTTCTCTTATTTAGTTAAAACAGCACAAAAGTTAAAAAAAAAAAAAAAAAACCTGATCTGACCATTTAAATAAATGTATGTGAGTTCTTTTATAATAATACATTTGTAATCAAGTTGCAATGACAGAAAATTAATATAAAAGAGTATAATAAATAAATTACTGCATGTATATGCGTGTTGCGGCACTTCACAGACTGAGGCACCGCAGTGGCACAAAGGAGACGAGGCAAGACTGTGCTATACGAGGCGACTCTTATTTATAGTCCCTAAAAGGACCGCATAAAACCACGCTCATGCACGCATAACAGTTAAACCGTGAGGAGCTCTAACGTAACTCAAAGGTAACTCTTTACACAGGGCACAGAAGCATGCGTGTAGCTGGTGCAGATCGGGCCACACACAGGTACACTGTGAACACTTACATACACTGCAGACACAGTGCAAGTATTTACAGCAGCAAATAAACACAGGGACTATTTACACTGCAGGAGGGCATGCTAGGAAATGCTAATAGACTCTGCTACATGGAGTCGTCTCACTGGTAATACAATATGTGCAAAGCGTGCTGGGAAAATGTAAATATCCCTTGTGTGCGTTATTGTTAATACTTGTCGTGTTGCTAATTGCCATGTGTGCCCTTGCCTGCGTCTTGCTGTTACGCCCCAGTCTAGTGTTGGGGTGTGTCAGGTGTGGTGAAAGGGGCAGCAGGAAATAAGGGGGACTCAACTAGCAAAGCACTGAAGTGTATTAAACTCTTAATACAGAAACACCAATGCGAAATTCAGGAGAGGCCCAGGCCAAAACAACAAAGAAAACAGATGACTAACTAGGTGCTTAAAACCTACAAACCAAAAGAAAATACAAATAAAAGGCACACACTACGTCAACTCCCTAACTAGCCAAAAACACAGCCCAAACACATACGCAAAAAGCCAGCCACTCCCTACTCGGCGTACACAGAATTAACAACAGACAAAACACAAAATACACAATCTATAAGGTAATACACCAAAGTCAAATCGCAATCCAAAAAGACACAGTCAATCCAAGAAAAAGTCAAATCCAAGATCAAAGTTTAACAGAAATATATCATAAGTACAGCACAATAACAAGCTCTCCCATACCCAACCCCCCCCCCCGCCCTTAAACTGCAGGCAAATGGTCCTTTCATTCATGTAGTGAGCACAAAACCAGGACCAGAACAAGACACAGATGGTGTTCATCTTGTTCGTCAAAGAGGTCGGCAGAAAGCAGGCATCTTCTCAGACAGGCAAAAATTGGGTGTAAAACCTGGCACTGGATCCCTGGAGCATGGAACCTAGAAAAGATGCGGCTACAAACACAGACCGTAAAACCCCCAATTTGGACCCATTCTAACTAAGAAACAAAGAATAAGCAAAATTATTTTTTTAAATATTAAAAACAAATAAATAAATACACTGCAGAGTGATGGTATTCTTAGGCAGGTTCTATTGAACCAGTATCAGAATGTATTCACTGATGAGACTTCTAAGCACATATGTAAGCCGCTCTGGCTAAGGGCGTCTGGCAAATGCAGTAAATGTAAAATGGCATCCATAAAACATTTAACGTGGATTCAGATCCACGTCTGTGCACAATGTTCAAATTAAACCCCTGTATAATCAAAGATCCGCACAATAAGCGCTGATAGGCAGAGGACATTCAATGAAGGAACACAAGAGGGTTATAATCAGAACAAACTGTAACTGGGATACCTCTTCCTTCCCGATAAACTTCAAAATGTGCAAACACAAGGGCTCCCTTTTAAATTGTACTGTAAGCTAACTGATGTTTTGCAAATTTCTATGAGAAATAGCTACATGGGTGGTCCAACCCATCCTTGTGTTCTTCAAGGAGAACCGCCCCTGCACCGTTGCCTGGAGCATCAACTTCCAGCTTGAACGGTTTACAAAAGTCCACCATTGACAATAAAGGAGTACTAGACAGCAACAGTTTCAGTGTCAAAGGTTAGCTGACATTGTGGGGACCAGACAAAAACAGTCCCTTGCCATAACAGATCGGTTAAGGGTAACCTGCCATTCCCAAAAACCATCTAAGGTCCCTTTTTTTTTGTGGGGGGGGGGGGGTATGGGTAGAAAATGACTTTCCTAGATAGGTAACAGTACTCTTAACAAATTCACATTTCATTCCGGATTTAAAACTGATGAAGCACCAAATAATTTCAAAAACAGTTTGCAGCACATTAACATGTTCATTCCAAACATCAGCATATACCTGGTGCATTTTGGAGTCCAAACACCATAACTGTGTACTGCAGAATCGTATCAGGTGTTACAAAAGCAGTTATTTCTGAGGCCCGAGGACTCAGTGGAACTTGCCAATAGCCCTTTAACAGGTCCAATTTACATAAGTGCCCGAACCAATGCAGTCGACGCAATCCTCCATTCGTGGGATAAGAAAAGAATCAGATTTCGTAATGGCATTTAGCTTTCTGTAATCGGTTACAGAATCGGAGTGTACTATTTAATTTTGGTACTATCACACATGATGAACACCAAGGACTACAACTGGGTACAGCAAGACCAATCTGTTCAAGATATTTTGTTTCTTTTCTTAGCAGAACATGTTTCTGAGGATTCACACAATATGGTACTTTTTAATTTGGGGGTGATCACTGACATCTATATCATGACACAGTAGTTTGAGAAGATTATCCAGAAACAGGGCAGGGAAATCCTCCACTAGGGACTGAATATCCTTCTGTTCTGACACAGAAAAATGTGACAAATGCTGACACTGGGTCAAGTTTTCAGAGCATTTGAGTTTGGGAGGCAGGGACTAGGCTTGACCAAGATGCAGGCCGTCATGCTCAGGTGAATAATTTGAAGGGGTTACAGAGACACCTGGAGTGGATAAAACAGGTACTGGAGGAGTTGTGATTTTCTCATCATTTTTCAAACAAGCGTAGTATGGTTTGAGAATTTTGACATAACACACACAGGCCTTACGTTTACAGTCACAAAGGGTCCAAAGAACCTAGCTTGCAGTGATATCTTTTATGAGACTAAGGAGTTCTCTGCTTCAACAGATGCCAGGGAAGTAAAGACTGACATCCCCGAGGTTGCAATGTCAGAAACCAGGCATCTTCTGAGACAGGCAGAAATGTGAGTGTAAATCCCGGCGCTGGATCCCTGGAGCATGAAACCTAGAAAAGTTGCAGCCACAAGCCCAGACTGTAATACTTGCATAAACCCTGTCCGATCCTTGCATTTCTTTAGCTATTGTGTAAATTACCCACCAGTAATGCAGAACTTTAGTTAACCAGTAAAAGCAGAGGAATTAAAAAACAAAATTTGAGACATTTCATACCAAATGTCAAAATGGCCTGGACATAATCATTGGCACCCTCAACTTAATACTTAGTACGCCCATTGGAAGAAATAACTGATTTTAATTGCTTGCTGTATCAATCAATTAGTCTTTTACATGTCTCTACTAGAATTTTGGCCCACTGTTCTTTTGCCAGCTGCTCCAAGTCTCCAGGATTCCTTCTCCCAACTGTTGTTTTTAGGTCTCTCCACAGGTGCTCTATGGGATTTAGATCTGGACTCATTGCTGGCCACTTCCCCAGCTCTTTGTCTTAAACCATTTCTGATGGTTTTTTGAGTTGAAAGTTTGCTTTAGGTCCCTGTCCTGCTAAAAGACCCATGACCTGCGGCTGAGACTCAGCTTTTTGACACTGGGCCCCACATTGCACCCCAGAATTCTTTGGTAGTCTTCAGATTTCACAATACCACACAAACAGTCAAGACTCCCAGGGCCTGAAGCAGCAAAGCAACCCCAAAACATCCGTAAACCTCCTCCATGTCTGAGTGTAGGGACCATGTTCTTTTCTTTGAAGGTGTCTTTTAGGTGTCAGTAAACAGTAGAATGATGTGCTTTACCGAAAAGCTCTATTTTTATGTCATCCATCCTGAGGACATCCTCCCAAAAGGATTGTGGCTTCTATAGGTAGGTTTTAGCAAACTCCACTCTGGCTTTTTTTTGTTTCTGTGTCAGCAGTAAGGTCCTCCTGGGTCTCCTGCCATAGTGTCCCTGTTCATTCAGATGGCGATGGATAGTGTGAGCTGACACTGTTGTACAACCGTGCCTGCAGGTCAGCTTGAATTTGTTTGAAGTTGATCGAAGTTGTTTATCCACCATTCAAACAATTCTTCGTTGTAACATTTCATCAATCTTTCTTTTTCGTCCACGTCCAGAGAATAGCTACAGTGCCATGGGCTGTAAACTTCTTTACAATGTTGCGCACAATGGACACAGGAACATTAAGATCTCTGGAGATGGACTTTTAGCCTAGGGATTGTCTATGATGTTCTATTATTTTGGTTCTTACATCCTCAGACAATTCTTTGCTCGTCTTTCTTTTCTCCATTCTCAAGGTGGTACACACAGACAATCAAAAACAATATTGAGTCAACATTTCTCCATTTTAACTGGTTGCAAGTGGGAATTTACATATTGCCAGCACCTGTTAACTGCTACCTGTGAGTTGAAAGGAGCATCACATGCTTGAAATGCAATTACGTCTTACAATTCTGATAAGGTGCCAATAATTTTGTCCAGGCTATTTTTTACGTTTTGTGTGGAATGTCTCAGATTAGTATTTTGTTCCTCTGATTTTTTGTGTCTGTCACACCCAGCTCTGTCCATTCCTCATGTGTGCCACGCCCCCTCATTACCTCGTGTTAATACCTGATTGTATTCATCTGTTGCTTGTTCAGTTTCGCCTGTCTTATGTATTTAGTCCGCGTCTGAGTTAGTTTCCCCAGATCTGTCATTGTCTAATCCTGGTGTGAGTACCAGTCCTGTGTGTTTTACCCTCAATAAACCCCGTTTGGACTTCAACCTGGCTGCTCTCGCCTCCCTTACCTGCTCGTCACTCACATGACAGTGTCCTTCCAGTGCCAACAAGAGAAATAAATATGACAATACCAAAGCATTTGTAATTGCAACAATTTTCTCAGAGAAGTGGTGCATTTTCTATCGTAAATGCAGGAGTGTCAATATTTTGCCCATGGCTGTATATATCATACACATGAAAAAGTATAAATACTAATTACTTTAGCCATTTCTCTAATAATATGTTATTAAAGGACAAAATGTGAGCCAGCCCGCTGTGTACTAGATGTCAGAGCAGAAACCCAGCACAGGATATAATTGTATTATGTTAAGAGAACATTGGGTAAAGTGCAGTAGTTCTCAAATTCACTTTGTCCCTCTCGCTCTGAACGAGTATAAACAAAAATCACAAATAAATATACAGGGATTGCTGTGAAATAATAATAATAATAACAATAATAATAATACCAATAACTATTATTATTGTTCCTGTTATTATTATTATTACTACTACAATAATTGAGCACGTTTTGTGACTTTTGTCTAAACTACATATAAATTTATAATGAAGTGAAATCGTTCCGTTGGTGATGCCTGTTATCAAAGGTAAACTCACTAGAGAGGTGGGGCAAGCAGTGGCAGCTCTGTGCTGCACACACGCCGCAGCCAGTGTGTTCCAGGCTTTAATTGCACGCTAACCTGCCCTCTAAGGGTCAACTAATAAAATAAAGAAGGGGCATCCTGCATACATACATACATACATACATACATACATACATACATACGTACATACATACATACATGCATGCATAAATAAATAAATAAATGCCTACATTGTAAATAATGTGCACTGGTTTTATTTT
>JAABNY020000119.1:20455668-20469407 GCA_015164015.2 Brevimyrus niger
ATCTCAGTGGACCAGGTTGGGAAGCTTTGCTATATTCCGATCTTACAAGTTTTCTTCCCTCTTCCCTGTTATCCTCTGAAGTTGTAACATAGTTCATACATTTTTGTTAAGCACTCTGTAGCAGATTTGTGGGAAACACCGCAAAATGGAAAGTGAGCACATTTCTGTTCCCTGGTGACCAGTGTGAGACAGTACTGACCTTGGAATCCCGGGGGAACTGGTGGGAGCACCAGCTGTGGAAAATCACCCCCCTCACGGCCCATTAATCAACCTCTTTGGTCTGACTGTGTGGGTTGAAGCAGACTGCAGCCCCTCTGGCATGACGTCTCGCTAAAATGCTAACCCGTCTCATGCGTGCGGACAGCACGGAGGAGCCAGTCGGGGACGAGGGGGTGCAGGCATTTGAGCTTCATGATCACAAGATGATGATGTGGGGCTTTTCCATCATACTCCCCCCCAAACACTCACACACACAGACATGCACAGTGACCATCTGGGAGGGGGTGGGAGAGGTGCTTACAAAAGGTTTGGTGCAGCCGACTCCCAAAAATCCAGAGATGGGCACCATAAAGCAAGAACGCATGCAGTACAGCTGCTTCATGTGGGAGGCAAGAATCATGGGAAATAACAGGAGCATCGTACTGAAAAAGGCATTAGATAGGTAGTATATATATATATATATGTGTGTGTGTGTGTGTGTGTGTGTGTGTGTGTGTGTGTGTGTGTGTTTATATATTTTGCCCAAGAGGAATCTATTCTCCTGCATAGGAAAGATTTAGAAGCTCTGTAAATGCTCGTTGTACATGTTGCGTAAAGAGATGTTTGTGTTGATAGATCTCTTTCTCAGTTTCATTTCTCATTTTTCTGTCATGGAGGAGACCGGCCCATAAACCCACCTGTGACATTGCTGCTGGCTGGACGCCTTCGGCGGCTGACTGGCCCTCGCTTTGCATTGTTACTTATGGCCTTCGTGAGGTTCGGTACCTCCGGCCTTGCCGCCACGTTACGCACTCGCGTTCCATGTTAAGATGCTGAACTGTGGGGCGTGTATATGAATGCACACGTATGAATGGTGACACGCATAAAGGATATAATAACATTCAATGCCTTAAGGTCCAGAAAGTAAAAATCTAGACCAAGATGTTTCAACAAACCAGTTGAGTACTCTTTGACTGTGACTCTTTATACCAGCATTCACCAAATCCGGCACAACGCAGTTTGCAGATTTACCTTCTCAGGCACACATACTGGCAATTAGCTGATTACGGTGTGTGTTTGAACCTCAAATTGGGCAACCTGTCACACCGACAGGAGAAGCATGACCGACAGTGTAGCTTTGTGGTAAAAACCCAGTATAGAGGCGTTCATTAGGTAGGCATGGCCCGATCAACAGGAGCACAAACGAACGACAATGACAGATCTAAGGAGTACACTACTATGGGACACTTAAATACAAAAGAGACAAGTGATAAACAGGAGACGCATTAGGAAACTACCACGAGGGGCAGGAACAAGAGGGAAGGCAAACCCACCTGAGTCATGGGGCTTGTTATGGCCATGCTAAGGAGGAAACAGGAGGGCCAAGGGCCAAGGTACACGATGGGCAACAGCGGGCAGGACGTGACACAACCCTGCTTCATACTCAACCGGTTGGTTGAAGCAAAATGTCTCGTAGTAAAGCAGTGAAGCAGCACAGGAGCCGGGGACATCGGAGGAACATGGGGTTTATTCTGAATAAACACACTTAGGAGCATGAAATAACGTCTTTGACCAGACTGGGGAAACATATACTAACGCACACTTAAATACATACCACAGTAATCAACATGACTCGAAACAGCTGGGAACATGGAGATTCCACACAAGGTAGAGAGGGGGCTTGGCACACAAGAGGATCTGGGCGATCGAGGCATGACACAAAACCTTGGTATGGATTTTTACTTTCTGGACCTGGAAAATTCACATCTGGTCTAATCAATGTCCCTCTTATTTTGTACAATGTGTGGTTTCCTATCATCCAACCCTACTTCATTTCCAATTACTAATTGACACTAAGTATTTAAACACAGTGATCCATTTAAATTTCTTGAATCTTGAAAACATGATGTACTTTTCAATTAATTTGATAAGGCAAAATGTTTTATTATTGCAGATTCCCTGTTAAGACATTGCCAGCTGCTTATCTTTGTCAAAGTCACGGGGGGGTTGGAGCTGGGGCTCGGGGCTGAGGGCTGGGGGACAGCCTGAATGGCGTGTCATATTAATTCCCTCTTTGCCAAAGTAATGATTTCTGGACTGTTAAGGGTTGTGTTGTTCTCCTTACTATTCATGCAAGAGGAACCAAATTACCATGCAGCACCGGAGGGAGATTCAGGTAATCATCACTGTACATATTAATTGCATTTTACCTGCCCCTCATTCCCAGCATGTTGTGCTGTATAACCCACACTAAATCCTTAGTATAGACACCTAAGTATAGATCCATAACCAAGAGCCTGTTCTTGTTTCTGTTTTTGTGATGAATGTCAAACACTTTGGGTTATATTTTCCCAGCTCAGATGTCAGTGTTTTTCGGTTTGAGTGATCCCCCGCGTGGCTCCATCCCACCCCGTACTCTGCCAAGACAGCCGCGCCTCAGCGTCGCATCCTTGTCCCCGCTGCGACCCAGGCCCTGGCGCACGCCTACATTCATTTACGGTTTCTGGGCCTTAAGAAGAGCCAAGCCTAATCTACGGCCAGTCTAAGGCTTGTCTTGCTTTTCACACACAAACACACACACACACACACATTAAAATGTAACATCGAGGGATGTCATGCACACGGCGATCTAGGGCCAGACTGGGACAGCGACGAGGAGAGGCTGGAGTGACTGAGATACACTCTCTGCCCATCCTATTAAAATAACCACGCGCCCTTTGAGTGGCAACACAGAGCTGACCTGGGGCCCACAGCCCAGCGCTCGGGCCCTAACGTCGGCCACCTCGATGGCTGGGAGGCTCTCCCACTGGAGGCCTGTCACAGGCGAGTGGTGGCGGCGGCGGCACTCCCACAGGGACCAGCGTAGCCCAGAGGCTGTCAGCCCTCATCCCCATCAGCGGCCCAGCAGGCGCTGCTCGGTGAGGGGAAGTTTGATCTAAACTGACTTTTCCCCTTTTTCTGCTGTGGGCTGTTTCAAGCAGAGCCTGCTAACACCAACAAGGTGGTTAAAATTATAAGTGGTCACTTATAAAGCGATACAAGCCTCTCTCTCTCTCTCTCTGCTGCAGTCGCTCTGCTTCTGCCCAGACCCACTTAAGGACATCCGCTGTGTTGTCTCCAACTAAAGGTCGAAGGGCTTTTACTGGGAAGATTGTTCATTCATTTCTGTTCTTCCCAAATGCTACTTTTATTGTGCTGTTGGATGCTGGGTCATATTCAGTTATTGCTTCTGCTAGTCACAAACACTAAAAGTTAAGAACTGGGAGTGTTTTTGATCAAAGTTTCTTTCCTCAAGCAATGCTTTTAACTTGAAGTACTTCAATAAAAAGACCGTATGTCCATAAATCCCTCGAAGGCCCCACCTAAGCTATCCAAAGCATCAAAATATCTGGTGCTCAGGAACAAGTTTAAGACTTTGATGTACGTCTTTGTACTTTTCAGAGACAAAATATAATGCGCAATGTCCTGGTTTTTGTATTTTTCTAATTATTTATATTGTTTTATTTTTATCATGAATAATAATCATAACAATTGGTGGCTGGTGTCAGTCCATTAGCTTGCAAGAAGGCATTTTCAAATTCACAGTCCAAACACAATGAACGTAATCTCTCCCGGGCCAGAGCCTCTTTAAGAATTCAAGCTGAATTTGGATGTGAAGAAATACTTCTCAGCAAAGGCATGTCAAGGTCTCTGTTTTTCTTCTTGTGTCTCCCCTTCGTGAGGCTCTTCTGGTCAGTAAATATAATGAAAAGCCTTAATGGACAAACCAGGTCACATGCTCTGCCAAAGGATGCCATCCTATTAGATGATGCAGGTCACATGACAATCGCCATGGTCATGAGATCACATGTTTTTAACCTCTGAACGCAGTTTGGTCAGTGCCACTTGACCTTTCACTCTCTGAAGTGTATCCAGGCTGTGAAATTGATGCTCCTCTACAGGATAGATTTAAAGGCATCCCAGGTATTGTCAGCTACATTCCTTGTGACACATTGCTAATCACATTGGTAATTATGGTAGCTAATGTCTCAACATCACAGAATATTATGTGTCCATTATGTGCTCTGTATACGTATCTTCAGGTCATGCTGTGTGGTAAAAACACGGACAGTGACAACAATGTAATCAAATGAGGAGCCTCAAAGAATCAGTCATGCAGGATAGAGTTAGAGTTCAATGTAACAAGATGATGCTACCACTCATGGAACCTGCTAGGGTCATGGCATTGTCACCAGCTGCAGTAGCAATGGATACCAACCATTCACCAAGAAGAACTGAGCCCAAGTCTGCCTCCCATGATCAGCCTTGCCTCTCTTTTTTGCCTTGCCTGTGGTGCTTGGCCTTTTGATGGCATTAAAATCACCCCAGGATGTTCCCAGCAGTGGAATATGGGGCCTGCCGGCAAAGGGAGGGGAGGGGAGGGGGGTTAATAAACACTATTAGAGAGGGAATGGCGGGTGACACTTCCATCTGACGAATGGTCTCTGTGGTGATGTCACTTGGCGATAAAGACTCGTTCTCTCCATCAGTCGTCACTCATGCTGTAATTATTACCTGTTTTTGCTCGTGCCATTTGAAGACCCAGTTCGAAGTTCATCTCATGTGACCGTGAAGTGCAAAGAAACCAAAATATCAAGATAAGCACACCTCTGGAGGCTTCCTCCAGACAGAAATAAACATAGAGACCGTCCTCTTATATCTCTCCCGGCCTCTCGTCCTTCTATCCTCCCAATCTGGCCTCTTTTCCACAGACTGCACATTCTTACCCCCCCCCCCCCCAACTGAAAGGAAGATGTAAATGAGGCCCTGAAACCTGAAAGCAAGGAGTAAGAAACAAGCAAGAAGTGACTAAACTCCGTCCTTTATGTCACCGCAAGTCATTGCATGCATTTAGCTCAAAAAAAATATATATATATATGTGTTTTGTAACACACTAATTGAAATGGAAGAACGTGTAGGCGATTATGTGCTTCAGATAAGTCAGGAAATAAAAGAGGACTAGCCAGCGCTCTTTGCAGCTTAAATGGCTTGGGCCAGCCTGCCTTTTTCTCCTGAATCACTAGCAGAAAGCGTTACGCAATGTAAATGTCACAGATAGTGTACCCCATCATTACGGTGCATTACATCGCGCGCGCGCTGAGTGGAGGCTATTTATATAAAAGCACTCGCAAAGCAAGCTGGATAAATCCATGAAACAATCTGGGAAGTAACGTCATTCCTCTGATCGGTGCGAATGAGCCAGTACCACAGCTGCACTAATCGAAACAGAGTGCCGACATCACCTGTGTATTTGCCATAAAATGGTTAACCTTGGATTTGCATACCTAATTAGAATAAATACAACTACAATATTTACATTATTTCATCAGCCCATCAAAATTCAGTAACCACTTCTCCAAATAGGGACATGTTGATCTCGGGAAATACGTAAGGCTGAGCGCACGCTGGACAGGAAATCAGTTTTACGGTATTCAGGAAACACACAAGCAGCCTTAAGACTTTTTGAGGGACCTGTCTTCCTTCTTCAGCTGATGCCGTTTGCTTATTTCTGGTGAAAGGTGACGGAGTGAATGTGACGTGCTGAGAATTGGCCATTGTTATTCCTGATGTTCTGTGGGCCTGGTAATCTGTGGGTCACCTGAAGACCAGTCTGCCTTCGAATTGCTACGTGCAGCCTCAGCCCCCCCCCCCCCCATCCATGGGCTGACTCACAGCCAAACTGCCATAACAGGCTTCTCTCTACATTTGCAGTGGGTATGGTTTGTGTACCTGCGTGATCGGTACTCAGCTCAACCCCCTCTAACCCCCACCCCCCGCTCCACCAGCTGTACAGCAGCAGGATTTCAGCAGAAGTGATTCAGGCCAGACGCCTTGCATCTCGCTCTGGACTCGGAGCGTCTTGCAGCGGTTGAGTCGCCATACTTTTTTACAGGTACCGATGTTGCTAAGAAATATCATGTTACAATTTGGACCAATATTTGGCACTTTAGATTCCTATGTAAATCCTGTAAGTCCCGAGATAAATTCTGGCATTGTCGAATATGCGTGAAGATGGCAGCTCATGAATAGTCATGCATGGTTAGACAATTCACTGCGTTCTAAGCCTAGCTACCAATGACGTGTGCAGATCCCCAACCCGCAATTACTCAGGAACAAAATATATTCATGGCCGGCCCACTCGTGAATATTCATGATGCAGCATGAGCACACATCTCAAGATAGCTCACCCTCTTAGAAGATGGGCTGCCATCTTAACCCTTTTCTTTAAAGAAAAAAAACTGAGTTAGTAGTTAGTACCAAAACATACTGAAGAGCAGCATGTGGGTAACCTGAGTCACCTAGAGGTCTAGTCAATTATTCCCCATTGCGGCAAAATGTTATGCTAATTTTTATTTATTACTATACTGCATGCAGTATTACTGGGTCAAAAATCCAACAGCCATTCTTCTTCGGACCTTCTTTTCTAGTCCAGTTCCATAACCAGTAAACCACCATTAGCCACTCTCACAGCCCAAAAAACGAGCCTCCACTCTGACAGGTGCAGTCATTGGGATGGGGGACTGGCAGCGTGAGTTTTCCTAACTTCGGAAAAAGACACAGCTTGTCAGGTAACAGAGTGGGAGGGAGATGTTTCCCGTGACCCATTTAGGTATCCAGCCTAAAAATAGTCCTTTTGTCTTTCACTATAGTCAAGGAGCATCCATGGTTGTTTCAAACGCAGGTTGTGGATCAAAAGCTGAGATTCCTGGTGTATATGTTAGCATGGATTTCACTGTGGCAAAACCAGGCTGTGCACCTCTGTTTATTTTCAGCACATACCCAGTGCCGACACACCATTGTCAAAACAAGGAGGCAAAGAACAAGACAAAGTGTTTGCTTTTTAAAGTTTTATTTCTTTGAATAAAAAGCACATTAGACAGTTACAAGTTATAATTCTGTGGCAAGTAGCAGAAGCTCTGACATCCGATGTTGGCAAATGTTTTGTTATTTTAATTGTATTTAATCAGAATGTCTTAGAATAATTTGGTAGATGTAATAGTTTACCATTTAGGTAGTTCCTTAGCCAGGCAGATCAGGTAGGGACACGTATAATACATTATTGATTACTGCTGTCACGCCCACCTCACGAGATCAGCTGAGACCAACGGAAGCCAATTGAAACAGCCATACTTAAGTCACGCACTGGCATTAGTTCAGTGCGAGGTAATGTTGCAATGCACATGTTGAGTGTTGTAACTCTGTGTTGCCTCCCCAGTTACGGTCCGTCTTCCTTGCCTTGCCCGGACCTCCCACGCCTCCTTCCTGCCCTTCCGCCCCCCCATGAAGCCCCTCATGGATCTCCCTGTGTTCGTCCTCCACCTCTCTGGACTGACTCCCCGGCTTTTTGACCTTCGGAATCTCTTTCCTCGAAGACGGCTTTGGATTACATTCAGGTGTACAGATTGTACGGTTTCTGGCTACGACTTGGACATGGCTAAGGGCTTCCCCGTTGCTCGTCACGGAGACAGTTCCAGTTTGTGCAGCCGGGTGAGAGGTCGCAATGCATCTAATCGTAATGCATTGCATCAGGATCAAAATGCGTTGCTTTAAGGCAGCGCTGTAAGCAAGTTGAAGGCACCCAATGACCGGACTGGGGAAACAAACTGAAACGCGGACTTAATACAGAGGATTAATGACAACAACCAGAAACAGCTGATCACATGGGGATCCCACCCGAGGGAAACGATGGGACGTGGCACACGGAAGGAGCGGACGATCGGGGCAGGACAGGGGTAGTGTTGGGATAATATCTTTTATCGTTTTGGAAGCCATTAAGAAAAAAATTCTTTTCTTGTTTTACCCTGTTCATTTTGCATTTTAGTTTAAATGCTAAAAAAAAACATTTAGGTGTAATTTTTTGGGGGGCAGGAACCAATTAATTGGTTTTCCATTTTTCCTTTTGGATTAAGTTTGAGAACTGAGGTGCATGTAATATGCATTGTGCATCAGTGTAGACCATAAATGTTTGACAAAACAATTAATTTAACATGTATTTTACATGAATAAAGGACATTTTACTAATGACACATACATTTAATGTGGATTGTACATGAATGTAGGATTTATGCGTTTGATGGTACGTTAACTTAATATATAATTCACATAAATAAAGGACATATATGTCTAATAACGCAGTAAGTTATTATGAATTGTACAATAAATTTGAGTGTCATATATAGAACTTATATGACTTGGATAAAATGCGAAAGAGTCAGATATTATTTTTTTTTAAACTTTGTCATATGGGCTCACGCACCATTCACCCCTATGGGCAACTTGGCAACACTAATCCACCTAAACACGTTTTTCGACTGTAGGGGGAAACCAGGGAACCCAGAGGAAACCTCGCAGCACCACAGGGAGAACATGCAGACTCCACACACATAGAGCCATGGCAGATTCAAACCTAGGTCCCAGAGATATGAGGCAACAATGGTAAACAGCACCACCCCAGTGCCATCTGGCCAGTATCCACTGGATCGTAATTCACACAAGGTCCCGAAATGGTGAGATACAGAGAATCAGGACCTTTCATTTGCCTTGTCTGCTGGCTAAGAAACCAAAAAGTTGCAAAATTAATTACTGTAGGGGTCTTCTGTTGTACCTTTGAGTAGGGCATTTACGAAATGGTCTGACAGGAAGACATTCCGCTGTGTAAATATAATCCTGTAAAGTTTTTCAAAGAATACATTCACGCTGGCAAAATTCAAGCCTTCCCTTGGGGATAAGTAGTTCTACTGATGTGTAAATTTCTCTGTCATTAGTGTAAGTGATCAAAGATGTCAGGTGTCTCCGCCACCTGATTCACGCTTTGCCAATTCAGCCGCATTTGTTTAAATTCTGCTGTCATTTTCTTCACGGCTCCACCTTGCAGGGCCACTCAGCTAAATAAGGTGTGACAGCCTCGATGTCATTGTCAGTCTGCCACCCAAAGTCTCCCCATCCTTTTCACCCCAGGTCTCACAGCAGTTCCTGAGCTACCCAAATGATGTATGAGTGAACCACCCCCCCCCCCCAAGACCACCCAATACCACTCGGTTTAATGAACCATTGCGCAGGAATAACATTCTACTACAAAAGTTCCAAAACAAGATTAGATTTCTGCCCTCATGCATAAAAGCAGGTTAAACGCCGAATGGTGACATCAGGGGGAAAAAATATGAAGCTACGTGCCTTTTCTCTACATTTTTGTCGAAAAAGGGGATGGAAATCTCTTAGGCTGGATGCCCTGTGGCCTTGCAGGGGGAGAGGGGGGGGGGGGGGCTCTGTGTGAAGGCTGGGGCGATGGGCTGTGCTTGGTTTGGTGCAACAAAAGACGACATGCTCTCAGAAACGTGACGCGCCATTTGAATGCAAAGATGAAAGGCAAGCTCTCAGCCGCGAGGAGTTCCTTGCGGACTTCCTGTGTCCTTTGCCCTAGATGAGGTATGTTAACATATGTGTGATGGTCAAATGCAGAGCAGGATCTGAAATACGGTTCCTGTAAATTCCCGGCGGGGGCATTAGGATGCAGAGCGGATGCCATCCCTGCCTACTGACGCTAGTTAAAAGGACCGTAAACCTCACACCTGAAGACACCTGCCTTGTTATGTGAGAATACATTTGAAGAAGCAGGAGTGTATGCATTTGTTTTCATGGGCATTTTGGTAAGTGTGTGTCACTGATGTGTTTGCTACCTGACTAATAGGTTTAGGAGAGTGTGGGTGTGTTTGAGTCTTCCTTCCGCGAGGGTCTGGACTCGAGAGCGCCTGTGCACACCTTGAGCATATGTGCGAGCGTGTGTGACAGAGAATGCAAAAAGCAAATTTAATCTCATGTGATTCGCCTGACAGCTGCAGACCAAAGCCCACGCTGGGGGCAGCGGCAGTGAGCCGGCCGACAGCGTGTCCGGGAAATGTTAAAAGGTGACAGCCTTTGCTGTTCGGCTCTCGAGAAGATGTCAGCACACCTACCGCACTCATCAGTCAGGCCGGGACATCGGAATGGGAATGAGGGGGATGAAAACTCTACTATCCTCTCAGCAGGAGCTGCGGGAACACCCAAAAATACACAGTGAAGAAATAAAACAATCAAAAAATAAAATATAATAAAGAAGAATACAGAAAACAATGTTCCTCATATCTCTACAGGAGATTTAAGCGCTTCGAGAAAATATTTTCATTTATAGAAAACATATATTCGCTCACTGCTTATAAACATATTGGTTCATTTAAAGAGTAAAAAAAACAACATCATCCTCTTAATCTTACATTATTCCAAGGGGTCATTAGCAAATATATAGGCCAAGCCACTGTGGTGTATTTACTAAACAATACAAGTCCGCTCCATGCCTTTGATTATGGTCCTCTGAAACACATCACATGATGCACACAGGCCAATGAGAGTCAAGCACATCTGAAGGGCTTGTTAGGCAGAAAACCTTTGCCCACACGAAGTGCTGACACCGCACGGCTGCTCCTGTGAGGATGGCCTCACTGACTGCTCAGTTAATTAAATGGGGCTGTGTTTTCTTATTTAAATGCCACAGAAAAGGCGATTCGTGAGCCAATCAGCACCATAGGGCAGGAGTATTGTACCAGAAGAGGTTCTCTAAAACATCATCATATATTCCCTACATGAAAAGTACACAGCGCTTAAACTGGGCTCTGCATTAAATATTGATCTCCGCACTGATGTTTTCCTTGCTGCAGATAATAAACGATCCATAATACATCAAAAACAGACAAAGGAATGCACTAATCACATTCTCAGCATCGAACTATGACGTGCTCACTTTTGGCGAGGGGGGGGGGGTTTGATTCACCGCTGCAAAGCTTTGCTGTCTCCTCCCTCCTCTCCACTCCGGTCTCGACAGATGAGTCAGCTGGCAGCGTTCGTCCAGAAACGACTGACGCGGAGAAGCGTAAAATGCGCGGCTGCGGAGCCGCGGGATGCGGCCGCGGAAAATGGCGCTGGGATGTATCCGCGTGAGTGAAGCGAAGAATTTGGCGAGATGTTCACACGGGCGAAGCCTCTGAGACCCGGTGGGCCACGCAGGCGAAGAACACTGGACCTCAAAGTAATGGATCCTTTGAAGTGGGCAAACAGCGGAGGCTCGGATACATCCAGGGGAATAATGACTCACAAGGCCGTGGAGCCTAAGTTGCTCTGTTTGCACCGTTTTATCATCTTCCTCTTCTCACTTCAAACACTGAAGATGTCAGCTTGTGCTCGGGAGGGCAAGCAGCACACCTATTAAAGCAATACCTGCATGACAAAACATTTGTGGGTGCCGGTTCTCTCCAGTCGAACCACTGAACCTCTGCATAAATTATTTAAAGTGTCAAGACAACTGACACAACTGCAAATACAGACGTGATTAAAAAAAAAAAAAAACAGATCCTATAGCCTTTGTCTCTCGGGCCCTGTTTACACTCTAAAGTCTTGGGCAGTCACATCACAAGTGGACGGCCAGGTCATCTGTGTCTGTCATGCATCTCTAGGCTGTCCAGCTGACCACTTGTGCTCAGATTTTGTTAGTACCTATGTCCACTTCCACTAGAAGGTGAAAAGGCCCCGTGCACACTTATTGTAACCTCCTTGTTGGGGACGCATCACGACGCATTGGTGTTTGCACTACAAAGGATATGTGGTCAAATGCATCTTGACCACCTCGGTAAGTGGTTTGAGTGACTGGATCACAATGCATCTTGGTGGTCGTTTACACTTACATTTAATGCTATCCTCTTGTGATCTGATTGCCCAAGATGCATTTTATAAAGTAGAAACAAGGCCACAGAGAATCCCTCCTGCTGGCTCTGCTTATAAGGATGACCACGTCAGTCCTGCCATCATTAACCAAAACACAGATTTTTCAACTACAGGTTCATTATTTGCTTCCTGCCAGCTGACAGCATCCACAGCAATTGAAACCTGAATAATATTTAGTATTGCCTTACATTAAAGGCTCCTTCATAATGCCTTTATAATGCATTCATAGAACATTCATAAGCAGCATGTAAGTATACCTTAACATCCAAACATGATTTATCATAATATGATCGTAATGTTTGTTATTATCATATAATGTTTGTTATTTATATGAAAGCTGTGATGGTATGCTAGGATGTTAAGGTATACTTGCATGCTGCTTATGAATGTATTAGGAAGGCGCACTGAACGTTCTATGAATGGATAACGAATGCATTATGGAGGTGCACTCAATGCAAAGCATTAGTTAATACATCCTCTAGCAATCTACAATTATTTTGAGAAACGATAAACTTAAACATTACTGGCCATTGGCATTATATGGAGGGCAGGTACATGGATCCCAATTGTGAGCGTTTCCAAAAATCAGCAGGAGACGTGTCTCCATTTAATGCTAATGAAACCATAACAAATGTGCAAACACGTGCTTCATCTGAGCTACATCTCTCAGAGGGTCAAACCCCTCAATAGAACAAAGCTTGGCATCCTTCTCCAGCACACATGGGAATTCCAGGGGCCTTAAAATCTCATTCATTATGCTTGTAATGCAATCATCAGTACGCCACCTTCTTCCCGCGAGAGCCTCAGATTGATTGTCCCACACGTCCTTTAATTTATTGCCTTTCCTAACCAGTGAGCGGCTCAGCAGGAATGAATTGTTCTCACATTGATTTCTCCACATGCCACCAACAAGTACAAAGAAATCAATACCTGCCGTTGTCATTATGTACAACAAACATTACATTAAAGTGGCACATGTTTAAAGCTTGCAGTTCTGAAGTCGTCCGGCTTTATGGACAGCTGTTCCGTCATAATTCAAAGCAGATGGCATTATAGGGTGGAAAATCAGACCTCTTGTTGAGGAGCCATGTTTTGATGTTTTTCTGTCTGGTAGGGTTGAAGGAGTAGTTGAATAATAAAGGTGTGTCACGTCCCTCAAGTGATACTGCAGAGGGCCGAGATGAAACGGGACATCAGAGGCAAAACTGGGAACCACAGCTAAGGTGGAGGGAGTGCTGGGAGACCAAGTATCACAGAAAGTGATTCGAGTTTATTTTTTAAGCTCACAGCTGCCAAGGAAATAGAACGATTTGAAGAGGCAGTGCTGGTGCAGATGATTCCTTCATAATGCAACACATTCAGCTCACACACCATCCATAAAATCCACAACGCGGCATTATTAATGGATTAATGAAGTGCAGACCCACGGTTTACTGGGAGAACTGGAACTGTAGGTCACATGAATGTGAGCCAGCACACTGGTCCGAGCGAAAAAGGCGATCGATCTTCCCAGAACCCCAAACAGCTTCAACCAAATGTCCAGCCACACAAGGGAAGAAAACCAGTGACTCTCATTCACAGTAAGAGCTGAGCAAGCAAAATCTCTTTCATGAAACTACACTTTCCCGGCACGTCCCGATAGTGCGTGGGCAAGCCACTTAATAACCAGCAATTTCACTCAATGTCAAATATTTGCTTACACTAGTGAAACGGACTTGAAATCTTTCACAACACAGTAGCCCATAAGGAGG
>JAABNY020000119.1:20469507-20484401 GCA_015164015.2 Brevimyrus niger
ATCAACAAAAACAAATCACGTTCCTCAAAGATACATATTCGCGCAAAAAGAAGACCAACAGAATAAAACCACCAACAAAGAGAGGAAGGGGGGGGGGGGGGGGGGGGGGGGGGGGACTAACTCATATATAAATAGAACTGTAGCCAGTCCCTAATCAGACAGTCCTAAGCTTTGAAAGCTGGGGACCTGAGCGAGAGATCCTCTCTCTGTGCAGCTCTGCCGAATGCCTGGAGGTCTGTGGCACGCTGTCAGAGGGAATTTACTCCGCTCAGGTAAAGCCAGGAGCCCCAAGGGACTGTGGGGACTGGTGCCTCTGGTTGTGGCACAGAGTCCTTTTGAGAACACAAAGCGAAAACCTAAACCATATATCTTGCTTCTTCACTCCCCCCCTCCTGCAGGAACTGTAGTCCAGCCCACACTGGGCAGGGTAGAGGGGGGTCGGGTTCTGACTCACACTTGGTGGTAGGAGTGATGCTAGAACAGGGGAAAAACTTGGGTGCCACTCTTTTCTGGAAGGAAGTAAATCATGAATCAAACTTGGGGAATGGAAACACAATTCCTAGTCTGTGAAACCCTCTGCTTTGCTGGGCATTATAGGCTACACAACTATGGGCTGCAAACCGAATTATGTATCATGGAAACACCCTTGCAGATCCAAACACAAAGTAAAGAGTCTTTTTGGCTCATCTAGGTCTATGTGTCCCATCAGTCGACACTCATTTCAGACTCGGTATGAATGAGATTCCCACCAATACAAACAAAGAGCTCATATTGACTTGAACCCAAGCATCCATCGTATGCCCTGCAGGGAAGCACTCCTGCCTGCAATCTTTGGTGACCATAATAAAACAGGAACCTGGCAGTGCTGAACTTTGGGTTCAACAGGCAGCATATCAGTCGCCCGACAATCCCAAATAAACTCAAGGTCTGGCTGGTACACATTCTCAGACATGCTCGGTTGATGGCTTTTGTCCAGAGCCACTGACACAACTTGCTGTTTCCCATTTGCGCCCATTTACAGAGCCAGTTATGTAACTGCAAGTGGGTCAGTACCTTGCCAAAGGGGAACAACGCAAGTTATCACGGGGGGGTTTTTAACCTACAAACTCCCTGGCTCTGTTTACATATCTTCACAGTGCTTTGTGTGTTTGGTTGTTTGTTTGTTTGTTTATTTTTCCCACAGGACAAACAGTGTTGGAGGGGCTCATACAATGACCCCCAATACCCACACTCTCAGCGAGGTCCTTATTTCCAAGACACCGGGTCCCAGTCAGTGTAGAGAGCACCTTCATCCAGGTACGTTAATGGGTACCAAAGTCCAGCAATACGTGGTGTTGCATTTTCGGAGGAAACTCCAGTTCTCCGTCTTGCCCCCATAAACGTGCAACATAATTGCTCCAATCCACAGGTTTCTCATCCCTCCCTCTGCAGCTCCCCTCGAAAGCACCATCAGCTCCAGGCGGGGCAAGTTAAGGAGAGCGGATAAAAAAGGGAGATTCGTCTGTATTCCGAACTGCTCCCTCACATCCTTCCATGTTAAAGTTGAACAGATAAGACATAATAGCTGACAGTCTCCAGGCTGCGAGGCAAATGTCACATGATTCACGGCCATCTACCCATTCCGCCGTGGAGCATTCTGACACCAAGGACTCAGCACTCAAAATGCTCCTGTCCTTATTATTCTATTACTCATTTCAGGCAATTCTTAAAGCATCTTATGAAGAGGTTTTTTTTTCTGGTTTTCTTGTGTTGTAAAGAAGGCCCCCAGACCACTATAGTATTCCTCACTCATTTTACTATAAATAAAGTTAACAGATAAATTCAGAAACACAGTGCAACGTTTGATACCGGACTACATGCATTTTATTTTACTTTACCTATTTACTTTGAAAGTCATTTCACGCAGAGTTACTTACTGTCTAAACGTTCTGTATTATGTATCATGTGAGAGCCCACTAACAAAGGACTTAAAAGGCTATTATATAACTGGGTACATCTTAAGGGCAAAATGGCAGAGGCATCACTATCTGCCAGTCACAGATGTGGGCAAAATTCTGTCCTGATAATTACATATATGGAGAACTGTCAGTTGCAGACAGGGACGACATACTGATGATTACAGATACAAATAAAATCCTGATAATTACACCGAACAGTAAATCACTGACAGAGATGAAACCTCATTGATTGCACACAGACAGAGCCCCGATGATTACAGACACAGACGGAATCCTGCGGATTTCACACGCAGACGGATCACTGTCAGTAACAGACATAACCTGAGTTTTGTCTCAGAAAAGCCCCTTTAAGATCCTGACTCTGCCAGGGCTAATCTGCACGAGTGGCTTAAACGCACAGACAGTCAAACAGGGGGTGTGGGAGACTGGCTGAGGAACAGGGCTATCATTGTGCCTCTGCTACATGGACTTTTTCATCCACGGCGACTTCGAAAGCTCACAGTTTGACAGTTCAATTTCTTTACACGGCTGGGTGGTTTTACTGTAGCGTCAAGTACAAGGAGAACCAGCAATGTCCTTCATATGGCATTAGGCTGTAAGAGACGGAACCCCGGAACCCTGTTGATAACTCACAGACAAGGCCAGACAAGACACAGATGGAATCCCTAGGCTTTTCGGAAGCCAGGCACCTCAACCACCGTATTCGGACTTTAAAGCATAACAAACAGGACAACATGTAGCGTGTAGTAGCTGCAGGAGGGATGAACAAACCATTTAATAACAATGCATGTACGCATCATTAGAACTGTGCTGTGACAGCAGTCCAGCATGTCAACTTGCCGAAGCCCCTTATGGAGAAATGGTGTCGTGTTTGCCGCATTGCAAATGTGCAGCGCAGCACTAATTCTGCAGAAAGCTGGGGCAGGGTTGGAGGAGGGGTGGGGGGGGGCGCAGCTAATGAAATAAGCAGAACAATACATTTGATCAATGATAGTGGTGTGATGTGGTTCGGGGATGTAGGGGGAAGAGAGTTTCCTAATGAGCTTCACGCTAATCAATTTGCTCTACTTTTCACTGAAAGGACTTATTGAGGAGTCACTTAACCTGCCATTAATGGACAGGCATCCACCCCTAGCAAGGGGCTCCTTAAGACGTCCGTCCCATATCACTGTCTTCAGTCAGTGGACCAAAGCAGCTCGACACGCCTCCACCATGTGTCAAGTCTCACTCGTGTGCTTCCCTGATGGCTGAATGAGCTGCTGATCCACATCTAATCATCAGATTTCCTCTGCACCTTCGAGAAGTGCCTTAAGACCGAGAAGACCTATGGCACACACCTGGGAATATCCCTACCAATACTGCATCAGGACCACGTGCGTTAAGGGTTTGGGGTTCATGTGGTCCCTGCTAATGTTGAAATCAAACTTGCACGAGATTCATCTGTTCCAAGAACACCTCTCTTAGCCTACACCACTCAATACTCCCTGAATGCACTTAATGTTGCCCTTTCTGCTGATGTGAATAATAGACTTATTAGGTTCTTTCTTTGCTTGGAAGTTGTCACATAGCTGCTGTCTGTCATGCTTCATTGCTGTATACACTTGAACCTGGGCATTCGCTAGAAGCTCAACCTCTGCATAGTTGACTCAGTAAGAGCTATATGTCTGCAGTGTTCTGTTTGCCTCACTTGTGCGTCACTTTTCACAAGAGCGTCTGCTAAACACATCTTATGTAAATGCATTACTTCAGTAGCAAGTAAAATAGTGGGTCAGTGATGTCATGGCTGATGTCCCATTGACAGTCATGCACAGAATAAGCAGTTATAAAAAAACGAGTAGAAAGGGGGGATGATGTCGTATTCTAAATGCATCTCTCTGATCTTTTATAACTGTTTCAATTCTGTATCGCTTCCTCCATTGAGACCATTGAGAACAGCAGATTAATCAAAGTTAACAGTCTCAGACTGAGGAGACTGGGGGGAAATTTTTCTTAACGTGCTACCCCCAGAAAATTTAACACCAACAGTATCATTGGGGAGGTGAGAGAGTATTACCGGGGGTGGAAAAGGACAAAAAACGACAGAGGAGAGGAAACAAAGGAGGGAAAATCCATGGAGGGAGGAGCAGCATTCCTGAGCACGCTAACCTCATACAGGTCATGAACAGGTGTGTACGTGTTGTTGCAGCTCATTCGGGGGCCTGTGGGGGGCGCTGTTCTGCCGAGCCCCCAGCCAGCATGCGCGTCTCTGCAGTGCATGCCGAGGTGGCAGCCCCGGGGACCACAGGCTCCCGCCTTATAAATCATCCCCCGTCCTCATCCATCATGCTGCTCACCCTGGAGGCTTCCCTGCCAATGCTGAGCCACTCGTAACAAGATGATTCAGCTCCCGTTTCCCCCAACGTACACAACTTCCCACCGTCTCTACGGCCAGCTCATTAGCGCCAGGTCGCGACTCCAAGCCATGTTTCCCGGCATTAATGAAGACGGCTAGTATACCAAATCAGTCTCCTTTATTCTGCGCCCGTCACCCCGCCCGTGATTTTTCCACTCGTATTGTAACCACACTATAACTTCACGCTTTAAGTTTTTAAAAGCGTAACACATAGAGTGAGCCATCCAAGACACTATTAAACCAGGAGATGGAAAGATACATAGCTTACAGTCCTGAAGCAAAAAAAAAACTGAGTACTGCGGAAATAATTGCTGCAAAATGCTTCCCGCACTGTTGATCGATTAAAGGCCGTATTCGTGGAGGCTTTGCCCGACGGACCTGTGAGACTGAAGCTGCGTAGCGATTAGGTGCCTTTCTCAAGGACACAGCAGCCCTTTTGCGTAACGTTTCACATGGAGACGGGGCTCCATCCAAATGTCCGTATGCCCCCCTTGCCTCTGGCTGTCTATGAGACGCCTGGAGGAGAAGATGAACCGGAACAAACTGAAGATTTGATGGTTCATCGTGGTTGATGCCCTTCAGCAGAACGGGAGGACTGGGCTTCATGCGTAAGGCGGGTGATGACAAACACATTCATATGTGGGTCTCCGGCACCCATTCTCAGTGTTACACCATTTATTCATCTTTTGGGACACTGTTAGTTTGCTAAAAAATAAAATAAAATAAAAAAATTAAAGGAAGGAGGCAAAAAAAATTTGTACTGCGTGTATTTATATGTGGTCTTGCTAGAAAAACTTTTACAAACAGATTATTCTCGTTCAACTTGCATTACGCCAGAAAGACCCCCGGGCAAGAATTTTAACGGGGAGTTTCTCTAGATTCTAACTAACGTGCCGGAACTGCTGCTGCCATGGAGGGGAGCTGTGATGCAACAGGTGCATAAACTATACGCGACCCCCCAGGGACATCAGCAACCGAGCTGATTTCTCACTAGGGCATCTCGCACAGCACATTATAAGCCCTAAATTGGGCCATCTTGCTACATTTCCTGTACTACTAGCCTTGGTACACAGAAACAGCCATATCACAAACAGGACACTCTGAGTTACACCATAGTGCCATTACATACATGGCTTATGGTAAAACAAATGCAGGTACTGCACACGTGTCCCCGGCTCTACAACCACAAGCCGAGACCAATGACTCTGCCTTGGCTTGGCAGCATTTGGTGCACGTTCTCTTTTCTGCCCCACTTGCTGTGATTTGATGCCCTCTGGTGTATCACAGCCGGAATTACTCAAGTGAGTTCAAACAACACTCTTGCCTCTTCACATAGAAACATGGTGACCATTCATTTGTTTGTTTTACATAATCACAGTGATAAACTCATGAATAAATTAAACAGAGTTGCGCAGCTCAGAGTGAGATGTTCTAAACTTTGACTGAAGTGGTCTCCTGGCTTGGGTTCCACTGGAGAGGTCCCAGACTCACGAGACACTAGGGGCTTGCAGACACCATGTACTGTAGGCATGGCTCATTATTGACACCTGCTGAATTACCACACCCATGTATTATTGATTGGGTAATGATGCCCCAGACTACATCACGCCTGTCACATTTTTGGGGCAGAGCACAGCAAAAAGACATTGCAATGCTGCAGGTCAGGCCTGGCAATGGTGATGTGCCATAATTTAGACCCAAAGACATAGGTTTCAACGTCGACAGGGACCAGATCAGCTCCAAACCTCCACCCCCTTAAACACACACAGTCCCACGTTATTGGTTGGGACATGTCCGTACCATCCATACCCCAAATCTATGCCACTGCTTCGACCCGAGGGTTGCAAATGTAAGCACCAATGTAAGCAACAGAGATGCCATAGGTTTCAAATTTCAGATGGATCATTAAACAAATATGAGGGAGCGCTGTTTTTGAAGCACACAGGCAGCTATGACTAAGACTAATAAGCTAAGACTATGACTATTGAGCGTTTATCCATGGGGTTTGAAATGGATATCTATCACCACCTAGTGGAGAAACACCATGTACATTTTTATTGACTCCTTTAATTGGTTCTTTTAACCACAGGTGTCAGACTCCAGTCCTGGGGGGGGCGGAGCCCTGCACATTTTTGGGTTTCCCCTCATTTAACACACCTGATTCACCTTATGCTAACTACCACATAGCTATTGAGCTGAATCATTTGTGGTGGAACAGGGAAAGAACTAAGCAACACAATGCTGCGCCACCCCCCCCCCCAAGACTGCAGTTTGACACCCCTGTTTTAAACCTTTACATTAATGTTGGAAAATTATGGTACCTCTATTTTCCCAAGGGGTCTGATGGGTAATACTCACCTCAGTATACAATGGAATACACAAACACACATATACCACACTGCAAGAACGTTAAATATTTCAGCAAAAAGGAAAATCTAATTAATGGGTTCCCTTTCGTTAGCTAACATTGTCTAAGCATCATAAGCAGTTGTAAACCAATAGAAAGACTCGCGATCTAGCAATGCACTCGGAGGGCCACAAATTCCAGGTCACTAATCCCAGCCAGACACTTATAGCCAAGGTTTGAAATAGTGAGGTCCAGGAGTGGGGGCAGGGGGGTTTACATAAGTAGAAAGAGACCTGCTGCTATTTACAAGAAACTAATTTTATTGATGTTTTAATTGTAATTTACACCAACTGTATTATTTTGATGTTGGATGTTGACCCCCGACACTCACCCTCCACAACACCAAAAACACAAACGGTTCTATGGACAGGTGTGGCCACACCCTTCCTTGTCCGTGACTTTAAACAGAAACACTCTCAGTATGATATGTTTGAGTGTGTGTGTATGTGTGTGTGTGTGTGTGTGTGTGTCTGTCTGTAGAATGTAGAGAGTGCTGCTTCAACATACATAGGTCTAGAATATTGAAATGTGATCATTAAGCTGTTATTTTAACCTTAGTTGGCTATAAAAATGAAAGTACGACACTTAAGAGTAACATTATTACAAGATAACATCATCCGCCTTCCATCCATCCAACCAACCATTATCTGCTGTTATTCCGAGGTATAGGTCATGAGGGCAGCAGTCGAAGCAAGGATGCCCAGACCTCCCTCTCATCAGCCACCTCTTCTAACTCCACTGGGGGAATAGCAAGGTGTTCTCAGGCCAGTCAAAAGATATAATCACTCCAATGTGCCCTGGGTCTGCCCTGGGGTCTCCTCCCATTTGGACATGCCTGAAGCACCTCCCCAGGGAGGTGCCTAGGAGACATCTTAGATAAGTGCCTAAACCACCATTTGGCTTTTGATGCAGATGAGCAGGTGTTCTACCTTGAGCCCCTCCCAAATGTCTGAACTGCTCACCCTATATCTTACACTGAGCCCAGAATCTTTGGCGGAAGCAGAGAGGGCTGAGGTACTCTAATCCCCACCAGCAACATCACACTACCCACCAGCCATGCCATGCAACCCGCCGCAAAACTGAGCTTGCAATGCCAGGAGTACCGTCAAGGAGCTGCCCCACTGATAAGACCTTGCCCCTGTATCATCAAGTGGGCCGGATGGGCAACAAGTGCTGCATCTACATGTATTGCAGAAGACAATGTGACCAGGGCCACAGTACACTTTGGCATGGATATGATGAACCTTCACTGGGATGGCAACTGCAAGCTTCAGGCAGCGGAGTAGAAGATCCAGGAGACAGCAGCAGTGGGAGCCAATTAGTCTGCTGCCCCACATCTGTGATGCACTGGATTAGATTCCCAGGTCAATGTGGCTACTGGCAGGTCAAACTGGCCCTTGATGCTCAATCCAGCACCGCGTTCATCATTCGTCAAGGTTTATGGCACTTTTGGTTAATGCCGTTCGGAATCTGCAATGCCCCTGCCGACTTCAAAAGCTAGCGCAACGTCTACCTGGATGACCTGCTCACTCACATTTCAGATTTCGAGGGGGCACTAAACAACCTGTGCCCTATTACTACTGCTATTCACAAGGCTGACCTGTGCTACCTTGAAGTGTTCCCTCCTTCAGAGTCAGACACATTTCTTGGGTCACGTGATGAGCAGTGAATGCGTGACAGCAGAGCCAAGAAAGATAGCAGTGGTGACAAAACTGGTTCACCCTGTGAAGCACCGCTGAGCTCTGCAGCTTTCTCATGTTACCAGTGGTTCATAAAAAACTTCATCAGTACCACTAAACCGCTCCACTGCCTCAAAGAAAAGGGGCAGCTTATTTGAGTGGACTGAGAACTTTGCCACCACTTTCAGCCATCTGAGGTAACCTAAAGTCCTGACTCTGTGAGGTCACAAAAGATCCCTGGGCATCTTTCAAAAGAGTAGGGGTGTTACCCCTATGTCCTGGCTAAAAATTGCCCACTGTGGTCCTATCAAATCTGGCCTTCTATTCATCCCATATATCTAATGGGTAAATTCTCTCCTGTCCTTTCACTGCCTTAACTACTGTGTGGTGGGCATACTGGCGCAGAATGGCTGCCATCGCATCATCCAGGTGAGTACAATACAGAGGTGGTGGTTGAAGTGACTCCTCATTGGTACTGGAAAAGCGCTTTGGGTGTCTTCAAAAGCAATATAATAATATAACAAACATCCATTCATGGTGGTGGCCTATTTCAGTCAGACACTGAGCCTCCCTGAAAAAAAATACTACTTAACCTACTACAAGCACCTTGCTGTCCAAGCCAGTCATCATTTCCATCCTTCCTCCTTCACCTGCTTGTTAAGCTTCTGCAATCCCGAGGGACAGCTGGTACGCAGGCTGATGGTTCTACAGTGGTATGACTTTGAGGTCCAGCACCAACCGGGCAGGCTCCATGACAGCACTAATGCTCTCTCTTATTGCCCCTGCTAGATGGACAACTTCTGTCACTGCTGCTGCACTGAGGAGTACAGCCTGAGGTGGGTTTAAGCAGCAGAGGTATATCAGTAATGAGGGACTGAAGACCATCGATTTTCAGTAGATGCAAGTTAACACTTTAGACTAGGAAATCAGGGGTTGGCTGCAGGCAGCGATGCATCTAGAATGCAGGGAGGTCACTGCATTTAACACAGAAATCATGGCCATCACTCTCTGACCACTTTTGAGGAGCACTGCGTATTGATTTACTAGAGCTGGCAGTCCCTGGATGGCAAGAAGCAACTGTTGTAACTGCTGGTACCCCAAAGTCTCCTTCCAATGGTCCAGAAGACGAAACATAGACTGACCAGTGTCAGGCACTTTGGAGCAGCAAAAAACACGTTGCAGCCTCTATTAGCCTGACTGCAACCAGGAGACAGATCTGTTTGTGCACTGTTGCAATGCATGCACCACCCTGGTGGGGGCTCCCATGAGTTGGGTGGACATCTTGGGTCCCTTTCCCTGCAATGAGGTTGGGAACTGCTACGTGCTCATGCTTATAAATTATATTACCGAGTGGCCTAAGGTGCACATGTTTCCCGATCAGAGTGCAGTGACCACGGCTGAGAGGCTTATTGAGGAATTCTTCTGGTGCTTTGGAGTATTGGAAGAGATACACAGCAACCAGGGTTGAAACTTTGAGGTGCAAGTGTTTGGTGTGATCTGCAGTCATCTGGGCGTTACAAAGACCCCCCTTCACCCTTAAAGCAATAAGCTGGTGGAGTGGTTTTATTCTGTGTTCGCTTCACTGCTCCCCATTCTAGTCACCGACCACCAGCGTGCCTGGGACCTCCACCTGCCCCTGTCCCTGTGGGCATACTAAGTAGCGGTGTAGGAGAGCACTCAACGCACACAGGCTGTTCTGATTTGGAGGCTGCACACACCAGTGGAATTGATGTTCAGATTGCCCCCTGAGTGGGTGGTCATGAGGGAGCCAGGTATAAAGTGAGTGAGAGCCTGAAAAACATAAACAAGCTGGCCCAGCAAAACCGAGATACAGCAACCGCCCAACAGCAGAGTACCTACAATGCACACAGCCACTGGCAGAACTTTAGTGTCAGGGCTGCCCAAGCAATGAAAGGCTGTGGTCCCATCCAAGGACCCTCTTGCCCTGTATTGCCCCCTGGCCAGACCTGACTTTCTTGCAGCGGCCATGGACGATGGAGGGACATCCAGCACCCCAGGGACAGTAAATGGACTGCATTTACATAGCACTTTTTTCCAAAGCGCTTTACACTATGCCTCACATTCACTCATGCACGCTCACACACCGGTGGCGGAGGCTGGCATGCAAAGTGCCAACCAGCACACCAGGACTCAAGGACATTTCGATGGGGTCAGAAGGACCCGGGGCTCAAACCTCCAACCCTCCAGCTGCCAAACGGTAGCACAACCTCCTGCAGCACCATCACCCCAGGACAGTAGCACAACACATCCTCTGGACTTTGTGGTATACTTGGGAGTTGCCAGGAATGACTGACCCCTTACGTGGGGGCAATGTAATGCTGTGAGGTTGGTAGGCAGAACCAATTATGCAATATACCAGAATGCTTCAAACTAGTGTACAGTAATATATGTATTTGTGTATTTATCCTGTAAATAGTAAATACCATAACTGTGTCATATTTGCTGTACCGTGTAACCCTGAACAGGAGTGGCATTTGAATTAGCGAGCAGTGGTGTCTTAATGGTTAGGGAAGTTCACTTAATTTAAAGATTGCTGGTTCAAATCTCTGACCTGCAGGGTACCACCCAGCACTGCTCCCTGGGCACTGAATTAGCTGCCCCCTGCAATGTGACAATGTGACATATGGGTTAAATGCAGAGGACACATTTTTTTGCGGTGTGTCAACACTGATCACTAAAATTATTGGCTTACATGTCTGTGTCATGTGAGACATGGCAAGTGTCAGTGAAGTCTGATGTCACTTGACAACGAAATTGCAAAAGTGCAGGCGACTCAATGTGAGGCATGAGTAATAAAAGAATATATTAAAAAATATAAACAAATTGCACTGACTATACAAATTACACTAACTATATATATTGCACTGGATATTTAAATTGCACTTATGAATATGAAAATTAACAGTTCTGTTTAGAGTTTAAGGTCATGATTGCTTTCGGATAAAAACTGTTCTTTAGGAGGTTTGTCCTGATTTTCATTGTTCTGTATCTCTTTCCTGATGGCAAAAGCTGAAAGAGACAGTGGCAGGGATGTGATGAATCACGTAAAATGTCCATAGCTTTTTTCGGCAACAGGACGTGTAGATTTGTTCCAGGGTGAGGAGAGGGCAGCCAATTGTTTTCTCTGCTGCCCTAATGACCCCGTGGAGAGCTTTCACATTTGAGGGAGTGATCTATTGTCTCCATTTGTATTAAAATGGCAGGTTCACTCACAGCACTAAACTGTTTGGTGTACTGGAAGAGATACACAGCAAGATATAATCAATGAAGATATATCCTAGTTTATCATTGCCAGAGTGAGCATATCCAGTGTCACGTTCCTCATGCCTTCTCCCTCGTGTTCTCTGTTAAGTGGCTCTAATGGGCCACACCTGGTCCATGTTTAACCCTGTCTCTCATTTCAGCCCTCGTGTGGATCCTCCCAGGTGCCTCTCGTCTGCCCCCCATCTGTGGAGTATATAGTGTCCCCTTGTCCCAGGTTCCCCACTCCGGTCTTTGTGATGCTATGTAGTGCTGCTGATTGCATGTGCTCTTCTGTTGCCTTGCACCCCATGGTTTCCCTTGCCTCTCCGCACGCAGTCCTGCCCCCTAGTGGTCCCTTTCCTTTTTACCTTTTGTGTTTTCTTTCATTTAAATAAAGTCCCTTTACTTTTCCTTGACGCCTGCCATCGCTTCCATCCTTCCCAATCCGTAACATTTAGAATGTTTCATACAATTACTTTTACTCCAGACACTATTCCAGGTAATTTTTGGAACTTTTCTTAGATGATGGCATAATGATCATTGCTTTGTCTTAAGGAATGGTATGCTTGCCTGCCAGTTCACACACAAGCTGCCCACAGTGTTGCTTCCAGTTTGTGTAAACTCCAGTTGCTGTCAATAAAAAGTGCTGATGCAAAGGGCTGCGCTTACATGCACCCTCTCCCACAACTCTCAGCGGACATTAAATAATAAGGCTAAACTGAATTATGTATGCACTCATCTTGGAGCTGAAGTTATATTTTTTTCATCCAGTTTTATAAAAAAAATATATATATATTATTTCAAATTCCTGAAAACCTTAAAAATATTACTGTGGTCCGGACTTGAGTGACCTCATAGTTGGCTACGGACATGCTAAGCATATGTCCATCCATCCATCCATTTTCCAAACCGCTTATCCTACTGGGTCGCGGGGGGTCTGGAGCCTATCCCGGAAGCAACGGGCACGGGGCAGGGAACAACCCTGGACAGGGGGCCAGCCTATCGCAGGGCATGCTAAGCATATGTACATTTGGATTTTTCAACCAATCAGCAAACATACTTTTGACCCCTTTCTAGAATTTTGCTTTGCAGTACACAGAGAGCACGTTGATAACTCTGTGTGGCAGTGGCACTGTGCCAATCAATTTATGTGGGCATGTGCCTACTCAATATTATGCAAGAATGTGGCACATAAATTAATTATTCAGCCAATCAATAAAGTGCCTACATTGACTGTGAAGAACATATCATTAAACTTGCAGTCAGGGTAATCTGGTTAATGAGTGAGCTCCCTCCATTTGATGCTATCTCTTTATCCTCTCAGCCATCCCTCATCATTCCCATATTTTTGGTTACTTTACACATCATTAAGTGTAGAGTTACCAAAGCATTTATGACATGATGACTCACATCTCCATGGAATATCAAAAGGGCCAAAATATGTTATCTTTTTTCGCAACAACAAGCTAAATTACATGTTAACAAGCACATTTATGATGTGTTAATGTGTAGTAATGTGCTAACATGCACAAAATGAGTGCATTAACATGTCAATTTTGGGCGTTAACCCGCCAATAGCTGGTCACATTAACACGGCAAGAAATGATGCGTTAACACAGTATGTGCAATTCTCTTTAGTTTTTTTGCATCATGGACACAACTAAAAGCGTTTTTTAAATTTTAAAAGCGTCAACCTCAACCTCTTTGCCCCACAAAATGTATTTACTAGTCAATTAGTCTGGACTCATTTTTAGTTGGTTTAGGAGTGTAGTCATATCCACTCTGTGAAATAATAAAACAAAAGTGACAGCTTTTATGTTCTTGCGGTCTGCGTTCCACAGACGGACAGGACTGTTTAAGTGTGAGCGGCACTGGTGCGAATGCAGAATTAGGCGCAGCAGCAACACTTCCTCTGAAATGGCTTCTCCGAAATTGCTGAGCACTGAGCATGTAAGCTGTAAAAAAGACAGCGTGTACACAGCATGCAGCTGTGAAATATACCCAATGTAGAGATCATGCTGAATATTGAGAGTGAAAGGTCTCAATGGCCCCCTAGTGAAATGTGTTCTGATTGTGTTAATGTGTAATAATGTGTTCTGAGTGTGTTAACGCATTACATCATGTTAACATGCACAAAATGTGCGTGTTAACATGCCAATTTTGAGCATGGTAACAAAAACAAAAAAAACGCAGTAAACAAGGTTAGCTATTGTTAGCTTTTGACAATTGTTAGCAAAGTAAATGATTTCCTGCAAGCATGAGAAGGCAACTGGCTCGTCACAGAGACAAATACTGCATTAGTCTAAAACTGCCTAAATATATCACGCACATTAGTGATGCACAGACTTCGGTTACATCCCTGGACACCACGGTTAATTGGCGGATCAGTTTGGTGGCAGGGTTGCCAACTCTAACACTTCTGGTATGACACTTTCAGATCATCACACTCACGCAAGAAGTCTTACAGCAAATCTGTATTATTCCAATATAAACCTAAAGTTAGCAACATCAAAGGCGCTGGGAAAGTTTGCAAACCCTACAGACTATTTGCATGATAATAAAACTGTTCCATGTAAATGCATGTGAATGTGTGTGCAGATTGGCAGATTGGTCAATAAAAAAGATTAGGTTAAATTTAAAAAAAAAATCCATTCCCATGTCACAGAATCAGAGCCTTGTGTATACATTATGTGCATTAATAACACTGTCATATTCAATCAGAGCTATAGTCATTAGCCAAACAATCCATTTCATGACAGAGTACAGTCAACAAAAGCACACCCTCAGGAAAATAGTAATTACTGCTAGCATCGATGTGAATAGCCTAGAAGACATCTACAATCCAGATCTCTTAAAAAAAATGGAGGGAATCCCATCAGAACCTAGGCACCCACTTTTTATTGCCTTTGAGTTGCTACTTGCAAGTGGTAGGTACCGGTATTCAGCCTTTTCTAAAAATACCACAAAACAGTCCTTTATACTGCAAGGAAACAACTACTTAAATAAACACCTGAATCTGAATGGTAATGTCAGGTCTTGATCATGTACGGTGTCTGTTTGTATAGTGGGCCTCTCTCTCTCTCTCTCTATATATATATATATATATATATATATATACTGCGATAGGCTGGCCCCCTGTCCAGGGTTGTTCCCTGCCTCGTCCCCGTTGCTTCCGGGATAGGCTCCGGACCCCC
>JAABNY020000119.1:20495080-20512147 GCA_015164015.2 Brevimyrus niger
ACCCAGGCGGAGACTCGAACCCGGGTCCCAGAGGTGTGAGGCAACAGTGCTAACCACTGCACCACCATGCTGCCCCGGCCAGCAACACCTGCTGCCCAAACAGAGAGGAGACACAAAGGGCTGGCTGGACAGGTGCGGACCCTGGCAGCATGTGGCGCTTCCACCCGAGGCTCTGGAGAAGAAAGGGGATTTCCCTGACCTCTCCTGTGGGGGCAGTGTTGAAAAGAAGGAGAGATCCCTCTGGCCATGCATGGATTACAGGGGCCTGAACGCAAAAAAAAAAAAAAACGTTACCCCCTGGCCCTATTGTCCACCATCCTAGACCTGTTTCACAGAGTCAGAGTCTGTACCAAACACTTACCATCTAGTTTGGATCAGAGAGGGGATGGGTGGAAATCTGCCTTCAACAAGCCCACTGGTCACTAAGAATACTCGTTAATGCCCTTTGGGTTAACTTGTGCCTTGGCTGTATTCCAGAGTCCAATCAATGATGTCCTCCAGGACATGCTAGATAAGTTTGTTTTTCTTTATCTAGATGACGTGTTGATTTTTTTTTGTCTGGGTGAGGAGGAACACATGCAGCACATCCAGAAGGTTCTTCAGCATCTCCTATCAAATAAACTCTATGTCAAACCCAAAAAAATACAAGTTCCATAAGCTAACAGTCTCTTTCCTGGGCTTTATAATTTCAGAACAGATGGATCCATTGAAGATGTTGGCTGCTGCTGAATGGCCACAACTACAGACATGGAAGGAGCTACAATAGTTTCTCTGGTTCACCAACTTCTACAGGTGTTTATTCAAGGATACAGCTCATTAGCGACCCCCCCCCCCCACTGCTTTCACCTCCACTAAGGTCCATTTACAATGGATAGAAGCGGGTTACCTGAAAACATAGCTCTATTTAAATGTCACTGTATACTGTAAATGCCTCACAGCATGTCTTTGCACTGTCCCTGATGTTTATATTTTTATTATCATGTTTAAACTGTGGGCCTTGAGCCTCGCCATTAAGTTTTTTTCTATGTACCAGTATATAGGAAAAATGACAATGACAATAAAGTTCACTTTGACTTTGACTTTGTTGTAAAGCCTTTCTCCTCCTCCGCGAGTGTTTCACTTTCGCTCCCACCCTCCAGATACCTGTCATCTCTAAGCAATTTGTGGCAGAGGTAGATACATCAAGGATTGGCACAGGGGTCGTCTTATCCCAATGATTCTCAGCCAATGGCAAATTACACCCCTGTGCTAATTTATCCCATAAGTTCGTTCCTGTGGAAAGAAATTATGACACAGGAAATCAGGAACCATTAGCGGTGCAGCTAGCTTTGGAAGAGTGGAGGCATTGACTTGAGGGCACCCAGGAGCCGGTTTTGATCCTAACTGTATACGATCGTATCTTCGTTCCATGTGTCAGCTCAATGCAGATCAAGCAAGATGATCCTTGTTTATTTACACAAATTCATTGCCTACAGAGTTGTCTGCAAGATCCTCGAGCCCAATGCCCCGTCACATCAGTTTGGGTTCCAGGCCTATATTGCTGACCAGTTGTTTTGTGGGAGTGGTCTCTTGGGTGAGAGAGGAGGCTGTTTGGGCAGTCCAGCATTTTGTGCAGGTCCCAGATGGTTGCCCACCTAATACAGATTATTCGCTGATTCGTTCCTGACTCTCCAGTGAGGGCATTCACCCCTTTAACCTGTCTCCCGGGATTACAATACACTAGAGCTCTGGAGGCCCTCAATGTTCTATGACATTCGCAGCTTTGTGGCTGCTTATGCTATCTGTACCCAGAACAACACCCCATCTCAAGCACCGGCGGGTCTCCTACAACCCCTGTCCATTCTCAGTCACCCTTAATCTCACATGGCATTGGATCTCATAACAGGTCTTTCCCCCTTTTGTGGGTTCTTGTACGTCCTCTGCATTGCAGTCCTATTTTCTAAAGCTGCCCATTTTGTCCCTACTTCCAAATTGCCCTCCGCTAAACAGACTGCACAGCTGTTACTCAAGCATGTGTTCCACAGGGGCTGCCTGTTGATATTCTCTCCAATAGGGGACCACAGTTTATCTTCCAATTCTGGCAGGAGATCTGCACCAACACCACGGCCAGCCTCTCGTCAAGGTTCCATCCCCAGTCCAGTGGACAGAATGAAATGGTAAACCAGCATCTGGAAAGAATGATGCAGTGCCTGGCCTCCCAATCACCATCTGCATTCAAGACTCTTTATTTGTCACATACACAGTTACAACTATATAACGCCTAGACCCATGAACTAGGTCCATCATTTGTTGGATGTTCATTGCAGGGGCCAGGGGATGCAATACCTGGTGGACTGGGAGGGGTACAGTCCCGAAGAATGTCCGTAGGTACCGGTTTGGCACATCTTGGACCCCTCTCTCATCTTGACTTTTCGCCATGATCACCCCAGGACTCTGGATCGCCTGCAGTTGTTAGGAGCAGGGATACTATCTGGATTCAGTCCCAGGGATCCCTCTGTGACATCACAGGTAATCCCCATCACAATGGCCACACCTCTGAGGGAATCCCGGTCTGTCTAAGCCTTCTGATTACAGAGTCCCATCCTCATCTTGTCTGTGGTTTCCCTTGCCGGTGTTACTTTTCATATAGTTTTATCTATTTCTGCCCATCTGATACTCTGGCCAGACGCAAGATCTTTCAGGTTTATCTGAATTCCACTTTCTCCATTCTGTCTGCCAGTCTTCTGACCCATCCAGCCCTACTTACCTGACTACGGACATCGCCCAACCTCCGCCTGCTCACCAATCACTGGTTCAGTCTTGCTCTCCTGCTCACCAATGCTGGTTGGCTGACCTTCGATCACCCCTCAACTACAGCTTGGATTATGATTCGGATCCTGTTTTGGGTTTTTCTGGCTTGGAATTGGGCTGCTGAGTCTGGTTAATCCTTGAATAAAACCTGCCCACCTAACCCGAATCTGCCCTTCATGTACAGTTAGTTTTTGTGATGTAAATTAAGGGGAGGTAGGTGTTACAAGGCTCTGAATTAAAAATCAGTGAAACTACACAGTAGTTTTACTCACCTTTAATATGATTCTTTCATAAAAATTAGACATGGACAGATACCATTTTCTTCAGACCGAGTATGTGTACAGGTGCTTGCTTTTCGGTACTCAGTGTTATGACAAAAAATGACTGCGCATTTTAACCTTCATTCCACAAAAGAAGTACGCATTTGTTGTATAATATTACTCACTGGTGTCACAGATATAACATTCTGATTAAAATGGAAGATTTTTTTAATGACTGTCTGAGGGTGGGTATGGTGTCCCCTATTTGTAGACACAGTGGAACAGGTATGCAGCAGGACTTGATGTACTGTATGTAGTGACATGTTACTCCCATGACCATCAGTAATATTATCTGCCATTTGTGCCACAGTAGCCTTTCTGTTGGTTTGTACCTCACAGGATTGTTCACATCTCATATCGATGAGCTTTGGCTGTCCAGCACCCTGTCTGCGGTTTGTGGTTGTTCCCTCCTCAGACCTCTCTCAGAAGGTACTCACCATGGCTGACTGAGAGTACAAGGTACTCACCATGACTGACTGTGAGTACAAGAACAAGGTACTCACCATGGCTGACAGAGTACAATGTACTCACCATGACTGACTGAAAGTACAAGGTACTGAGAGTACCCTTTAAGCCCGTGCTGTTTCTGAACTGCTCCAACCCACTCGTTTGGCCATAATGATTTGACTACTATCAAAATCACTGAGATCGGTGCCCTTGCCCATTTCTTCAGCATTCAACAGGACAACTATGAGTATCGAATACAATATAGTCTAATATAGAGTACTAATAGTCTAATATTCCCCAGACCATGATATGTGCATTTTCCTCCTGAACCTCTAATTTACAAAAATAGATAAATAATTCTAATTCACACCGTTAAACACACTTATTATGTCACTTAAGAATGAAGATGGATCGGCTATAGGGGGTGTTATGTGACTCAGTGAGCTAAGACTCTGTGTCTCTGATTGGGGGGGTCACTGGTTCGAGCCCCGACAAAATACTCAATTGTCTATGGGCCTTTTGAACTAGACCCTTATATGCTGCACTGTGACCCCACCCCACCCCCAAGCTTGCTCTCACCTGTATATGTGTCTCCTTGATAGCACGATGGACTAAGCAAGAAGACCATTTCTCCTCAGAGATTAATAAAGTATCACTATTCTATAGTGACGATGTGTGTTGAAGCCTCAGCTGTAGGTAGTTAATAAGACAGTTACTTTTACTGGAACAATACATTAGATTCGAGATGTTTTATTTATATGCACAAGTACATTAGAATGCTTACTTATTCATCCATACCAAGCAAAGCTCGCAGCATACAAATTATTAATAATAAATAAGTAATAGATATGCAATAATCCAGTGTGAATAAGTAATTCATTGGAGGTTACAAGTCACATCTAGCACAGGTACAAGAAATATTGCAGTAATTCAGACTTACAATGAGGACAGTTTGAAGAAAAGAACTGTTCGTGAATCTAGCAGTCAGCATTCTGCGTGGTGAAAAAAAAAAGGTCCCCAGAGAAGTGTACGTCAGACAAGTTTCCAAAGATGCTGGGTCCATTCATGCATAACAAAGTGTTCCCAGGACAGTGCTCTACATATAGCAGGATAGAATAGAATACTGTGTTAGATAGCAGGTAATTTCATCTGTGTTAAGCAATGGAATAACAAAAGCAATACTTTATATGTCTTTCAGGTAAACAGAAAAGTTAACTTATTTTGTTAATTCAGTGTCCCAAGCCTATGAACTAAAGCACATTTGTTCCCAAACCATGTTCAATGCGAAACATGGTGACTGTAGATTATTTTTAGTTTGATGTATCATATTTTTTGTTTACTTTCTGGCACTAAAGCAGTGCTATTAACTTGAGCGAGGAATTCTTAGACATTCTCTTGAGATTTTCAGCACAGAGCAGCATAGCCCTTCTGTCTGCTAGTGCAGCCTTTTCACCATGTAAGGAGTTTTTGTTTCCCTGCACAGAAGGGGTTTGGACACAAGGCCGTGCACTGAAACGCATAAACTCCATTCCGCTTTGCTGCTATTTCCCGCACCAGAATCGGTTTCCTCAATGCTTGGTTAGACATGCCCGGGGATACAAATTCCACATCGTGTTTTCCAAGGCAAACTCCATTCAGAAAATAACTTGATGTTCCCTAGTAATTAAGCAATACTGTTAATAGGCGGTATTTCTATCCGTTGATCCATCTGTCCAATTTCCCAGTGTTAAGTGTATGATAAACGTAATGCAGGGTTTGCTGCGAGCCTAGAGCAAATTTGTAATTAATCTGTATAATTCTCCTCCAGTTATTGCAGCCTTTATTACCGATATTCAAAAGGAAAAAAAAAATTGTATTCTAGTGCATGATAGATACAGAAGTTACAGTGTGTTTTAACTGAATGTTTACCTGAAAGTTGCTGTTGATAATATTATGGACATTTTTGTCATCAGGTGACAATGTAGCACTTAGCATGCGTGTCAAATTGAAATGTAATCATCTAGATGAATATTGTAACATATCGTGTCTCTGGCAGAGTAGCTGAAACAGTGGCCTCGCTTTAGCATTGCAGTGGACATGTGGGAAGCTTCCTCGAGCGTTTCTCCTTATTCCCGTGTGGCTGCACATGTACTGGGTTCTTGTTGGTAGGAATTTCTACTTGACCTATCTGTCAGAGCCTAAAGGTGAAGAATGTCAGCATCGCAGTCCAGCCCTGGACGCAGGCACTGCTCTGTGTACGTACATGGCCAGCGACTGGAAGAGGGAGGGAGGGAGAGAAGGAGAGAGAAGGAGGGAGAGAGCGAAAGAGAGCGAGAGAGAGAGAGAGGAATTCAAGCTGCAATATCGCAGGCGGTGCTGCTGGCAGACAGCCAGCGAATGAAAAACCCTTTCCCCAGCACACAGTGCCTCAGTGATTGGATTACCGCACATGACCAGTGTTCAGCTGTGTGACTCACTACACTCTTTGCTTGCTCTATCACCTTCCTCTGTCCAAACACAGCAAGCCTGCAGCTCGTGCCTGAGTCCTATTTCACTGAGAGAAGGCGTTCTGCTCTTTTGTTTTCAGGATGTCTGAGACTGATTTACAGAAGGAGAGGCTCCAAGCCCTTGCAGTAAGTTGTGGCTTTCCTGGCTTTTCCATTAGGCTGTTTGGCTCTCTAGGAGTAGCGCTGGTCAGTGGTTCTTCAGCATGACTCTGATGGATGTAATGGTTGATGTGGACAACATGGCACTTTATGTTCAGTCGGGGCTTTATGGCTGAAAGGCAGTTCTGTGTAAAAATATTAACATGTTCCTTGTGGCAAAAGCTATTTTCATATATTCTAAAAATGTTCACGGAACAAACAGTTATGAACTAGGGAAAGTGGCAATAAAATGAAGTTTGGCACCGGTTAATCATGCATTATGCACAGTAGCGTGGAGTAGCAAATCCAGAACTATTTTGGCAACATTAGCCATAGAAAATAACTAGAGCAAAATGTACATATTTCAATTATACTACACATACATAAACTAGATAACTAAATAGTTCTGTTCATGAAAAGTAAAGATGTTTATTAAAAAAAATGTTTTTTTTAGATGTTTTGCAAATTCATTCTGCAGTTTATTTTATATATTCCAGCTCCTAGGGCTGGGGTTGGGTGAATTCTAGGCAGCATGATAACTTTGGTCATGAAAACCCTAAATGAATAGGTTGTGTACTAATGGGACTCTTGTTCTAGCTAAGAATAAGCAATTATTGATGGATGGAAAGCAGGGTAGTCATCCACCGTGTTTCTGTGTTTTTTCCACAGACCAGAGGTCATTAAAGGTCTAAGTTTTGTTGACTTATAGTGAGCTTGAAAATTAAAGTTATTCTATGGAATGTAAAAATGAATAAATCACCTACTTTTCCTTCATGTTTAATAAAGTGTGCCCCCAGGAGTTTAATAGTTTCTTTGACTTTTGAGTTTTAATTATTTATCTATCTTTCATCTATTTTATTTTTTATTTTGAATAGCTGAAAGTGTTCAGATATCGGCAAATCTGTCTCATTTTCCCGGGTTTATTAGTATTACAACTGCGCTGTAAACAGAAGCCAAAAAAGTGTCATTCCGATAACTACATTTATGAGATGCCACCATTTTGGACATAAACTATGAATTTAACATTGCCAAATTAAATACGGTAAATGTACTTTCAAGTTTTAAGAGCCAGTTATTTTTAAATTAAATGCATTGTTATTGTCATGGTAACATCATAACATCATAAAAGCGCCACATTTAATATGTTAAATGTGTGAAGCACATGCAGAATGCACTTTTGAAATTGTTTAATCTGTCTAGGCCCATATTTATAACGTTACATCACAGGCATTTTATCGCGCATGCTACTATGCTAATATGAGTGTGCTAGAATTTCTCGTTTGTTCCACTGCAAATTCATGCCGGCCCGCATTTACATTTCTCAGTTGAGTAAGCACTTCCAAGAACTGTCCACTTTAAAATTCTGACAACTGCACTGTTATTTTAATATGGCAATCTTTGCCAGTGAGGCAACTGAAAAGCTCCATGGGCAGCTACTAGTGGAGGGCTGAGTGGCGGGCACCCATGCTCAGCTCTTAGATGCCTGCTTGAAGTAGTCTGAGATATTTACACAGATGTTTCCAATTCCTCAGTCCCCTTCTTCCACGCGGCTCCTCCCCTTCTCCTCTCGAGCCCCATATGTCTCGATCTAGGGAGGGAACTTTACTGGCAGCTAATTTTAGCATCAGCTGTCTTGGCTATCTCTACCCCGTTTGGGGCGGTGGGGTTTTAGGGGAATGTCTGGTGGGTGAGAGGAAGCTTGCATTTAAACTTATTTTAATATATGAAACTCATGCAGAACTCACATCCTTACAATGCACGGTGTTTGTGATGCTAATACAACCAGCTAATGAACAATAGCACCTCTCCCCTTTTGACTTTCCCCTCTGTGGTTCTCCTATCGAAAATCTTTACAGTTTTTGTCAGTCTTGCTGCGGTAAACTTTAGGTGGCTTCTCATGATGAAAGAAGCAGGAAACACCTCATTTTAATAAAAAGAGATCTGAACTGAAGGTACCATAACTGTATTTTTAAATGTTCCATCGATTTTTTTCCCCCCCCAAAATTACAGGTTTCTCTGTAGCCGTGTTAGAGGAACTGGCAAGCGAAGATGAGGCTTCCAAGCCAACAGCATCTAATTCTTAAAGCAGATTTAACCTCCTTTCAAAATATGTTCTAAACATGCAATACCTATGTGATGGTTCTGGATGTTTACTGGTGTTGTTTGATCTGGGAACTCTCTTTTGCATGTTTGCATGTGACTCTAAGTCATTTATTTCCCCCAAATTCCCTATGGAAGCAGTCTTTCTTTGTCTTGCAGACCATCTACAGATATATATGTTTCTTTGTTGGAGTTACTTCTGCCAGGTAGCGACACCAAAGTCCTGTTACCTGAAAGCATGTCGGTTTTGTCTATGTGCTGATATTGAGAATCAGAGCCAATGATTCAATATTTCACCAGATGATTTGAGGCCATTATGAAAATCTGTTGTTGAAATGTGTCTGCAGGTTCTCTCCATCCTGAACATCAGCATAACAAAGATATTCTTCATACTTTTCAGAGATCCACATACATTCTATAATTCTGATGTCAGCTAAGCACTGACAATATATGATTGTAGTTTTATGTTATTAAATGGTTATGATATTAAATTAGTCAATGAAACTTTAATTTCTCTAACACTATCGATTTTTCAAGAATGCACTGTCTGTGTACCTCCCAGTTACTTATAGTGTACAGCAGGGGTGCCCAGCTCCACTCCTGGGGGGGCAGAGCCCTGTGTAGCTTAGTTCTTTCCCTGTTCCACCATAAATGATTCATCTCAACAGCTATGTGGTAATTAGCACAAGCAGTTAAATCGGGTGTGTTAAATGAGGGGGAACCCGAACATGTGCAGGGCTCCGGCCCCCCAGCACTGTAGTTGGGCACCCCTGGTGTACAGGAAATTCAATTCTGACCGGAGTACATTCGGCTGTGCCATTTTATAAAGGTGTGTTTATGTTCAGAACTGAAGACTACTTCAGACAAACATGAGAGATAACAATTTCTCTTTCAATATTTGCAGTTAAAACGAAAAAGACAAGCAGAAATCGAAGAGAAACGACGAAAATTAGAGGATTTAATATTACGACTACAGCACCTCAAGGTAACATCTAAATAACACTTACCAGTATACTTTACAGTCCTGTCACCATTGAGAATATTAATTTTAAGTTCATGATACTTTTGGGCCACCTTCAGGACCACAAAAATTTTAATTAATTTCAACACTTTTCTCCATTCCGTTATACTGTAGTCTTGCTGGGATGTAATTAATCTCTCTTTAGGCAAGTGGAATTCAGGCAGACAGAAGAAAACATTGGTTGGTTGGTACAATAAATTATTTGCAACAGTAAACAGTTGCTTGGCTATTTAAACTAATAGGAAAACAGAACTATAATACATTCAGATGATATTCTATGTTATAGATTTTATCTATATATAATGAGGAAGAATGTTCAGAAAGAGGCAGCTTTAGGCACAAAAAGCAAGACAAATAGCAGGATATGTGATGTTTGCTTTACTGTTAGTATAAACTGTGCAAAGGCCTTATTCTCATCGGAAACCTCATTTGTAACAGTGATCGCTTGACCCCAGAGCAATCCTTGGCTCTCATCCTAAATAAAGCAAAAAAAGTTCTTTGAAATTGTGACGCAAAAGGAAACTTCAAGAGTGTTACTGAAGCACATTAAAATTTAATTCTGTGCCTTAACGTTTAGTCATCCAAAGAAGCAGGATTTCATTTGCGATGTCTTCTGTGTGCTTCTTTTACAGTATGTTTTTTTTGCTTGTACTTAGGTAAAGTAGATAAGAGACTGCCAGATTTCAAATATATAATTCCATTATCGCCAAATAACTTGTTTTCTTGTACTCTATGATATTTGCAAAGTAAACACAGTACATGCAGTAACTTAATTGCAAAAACAAATAGTTATATGAGAAAATTAAAGCAATAAAGTTTTGTCTGTGTCCTCCAAGTCAAAGAGCATATCACAGTTCAGAAACAGCCATCGAGGCACCACAGACACATCGAGGGCTCTGATTCAGATTGTTTTTACACTCTGTCCCAGTCCAAAGCAAAACGAGAACGATGGCTTCTTCAGGGGACATCACCAGCAACAGAAGAGGAAGAAGAGCGGCGAAGACAGATAGAAAAGGATGAGGAAGAGGTGAAGGAACTAGAGGAGGGCATTCACAGGTTAGTATTCATATCTGTGTGTGTGTGTGTGTGTGTGTGTGTGTGTGTGTGTGTCCATTACTTGTTAGATGTGTAATATGGCTCATATGTATTATAATGTTTGTCAATATATAATACATACTGTAGACCATAAGTAAAGAACACATTCCAGTGATGCTGAATTATACCACTTCGGTTTTTCTAAATTTAAAGTTTTCAGCAAATGCTACAATCAAGGTCTTCTTTTCATTTTATAAAGGTCACACCACACTGCATTGTTCTGTTAAGTGAAGAGAGGTTCTTTTAACGCCCCCTTTTGTGCAAAAATGTTTTGGATTCAATCAACTTGATTCATAGTTGTGAGAAAATGATTTTTACTCTTTACTGCTGGTACTTGCATCTCAGTTTTAGTGTAATAAATGAAGTGCATAATGGTTTATTGGGGACGGGATGTTATGGCAGAAACAACTCAGTGCTCATCCTCTGGGTTCCTGAGCGTACATAACCTGAACATAACCATGTTATGTGTGTTGCACAAGAGGCTGACAGCGGTTAACTTTATAGTTTATTATTACAGTGTCATTTTAGTTTTACATTACAGTATTACAATACGTGACTACTTGACAAATGATATATATTTGTTCATGAGTAACGTTTGCTTAGAAGGTTTGCAGAGAAGGTTTTACACGCATAATGCTCTCTCAGTTTTAGCAGTCTAACAGGCCTGCAGTGACGAATCTGTAGCCCAGTTTTCTGTCCTGTTCACAGATAGCATTATTCTGACCTGTCAGAAAGTAATATTCTGCAAAAGAAAAAAAAATGATTTAAGTATGCCTATAATGTGAAGCTCAAGTCTTAAAGTCCCCTGCAATGGAAATGTCAACGTCTTTTGAGTTTAATGTCTTCATTGATCTGTGTCTGACATGGCACGAAGTCTGAACGCATATGTCACCTACGGATGTTCAGCGCCTGCTTGCGGTGTGCAGGCATGCTAACTTCTTCTGTAATGTCAGTGCTATGGAATGAGACAGCCTTGCAGTCCAAGCAGTCTGTGTTGCCATCAGTCACTCACTCTGCACATCCTATCTGCACTTTCTGCATGAGCAATAGAGTCATAACTTGTGAAAAATGCTAACTCTATGCCTGTAAAACAACATATACTGTATTTAAACCAGCACAGAATCGCTATAGCAGCTACAGGATTCCTACTACTGTAGCAGTAAAATTGAAACGGTAGTAACAGCAAAAACGAATAGCAGTGTGCGTTTTATGGCTGCTAGCTATCAAATTATACTAATATTTGAATGCCATCATAAAGTAGGCTATATTTAGAATAGCTGTTGTACAAAGATAGACAGCTCTCTGTTAAGCCTTCCCACATTGGCCGCGATAACTGCACTGACTGTGGAGCGTTAAGTAGTGTTATCTTAAATAACGGGTGTCTGTATTCCAAAGAGGCACAGAGACGCTTCCAAAAAAGGCGCAGTGACATCATTTTGGACCATTCACCCAGATTCCTGGGTAGTGAAATCTTTCCCACGGCCTACTTATAAACTAAGTAGTGGTAAACTATTCCTAAATTATAGTAATTGAGAAGGGGGAACAGACTGAATAAAGGGTAACAAAAATTAAACGTACAACACGCATACTGTATAATGGTGTTGCGATTAATTAAGCAGCCTACATACCTATAATACTGTATCACAAGATCAACTCATACATAATGTATTTAGTCGATGAATCGAATTATTTAAACCTTGAAATAAAGAGAAGAAATAATGTGCAATGCTATGGAGAGCATGCATGGGAGAACGTACGTGGCAGTCCTAGCTATGCAATCATTTGCCCATAATAGCCCTTTATAGACTAGAAAATTTTGGTCAGTGGAGTGACTAGAATAAAAGATCGTGACTACAAATTTCTCACTTTGAGAAAGAAAAATGCAGTGGATTTAAATTCGCCTTTAGTCCGGTGTTGTCTTCGTTGTATCTTTAAAACTGGGATCTGATGGCTGCACCCTAAAAGCTTCCAGGAAAACGGGGGACGATAAAATGATGCATGTTTTCCGGGAAACGCTGTTGGCTCTACAGTCTCGGATCCTGCCTAACACCGCTCGAATCAGTAAGTCTGTTTTATATGCTATGTATTCCGTGGGGATTTTTTTCCATTACATGAAACCGTGGGCATTAAAAAGGGCTTCCCGGTGAATTGGGGATATATGGAAAGTGCTGATGAAATAAAACTACAATCATTTTGTGCACTTGAATCTATTAATAAGCAATATTCCCGTCTGTAGACTTCCTTTGTTTCATGTTACAAAGCCGCACCACAGGATCACAATATGAACAGTAGTATTTACACGTGCATTGGATTTTGCAGCTGGAATGGTGAAATGAATTTATCACCTAGTCTGCTGTATCTGATATGCTGAGGCAAAAGCTGTACTCGCGTATTGGGTCCGCTTAATTTGCGTTTTTATGTTGCTTCGTGTTCATTTAAATGAAATTGTGTTATTCCTTGTTCACAAAAAAAGAATGTGATTATTTGAAACCGGTAGTTTTTAAATGGCCGTCTACCAACGATAAAGTGCCGTGTGTAGTCTGCTCCTTTCTGTGTAATAATCGCCTACATTGTCACAAAAATGCAGTATTAATACCAGCTAAGCTAGCTAAATACTAACCATTCGCATATTAAAGCACGGATTTAATTATAGAAGGGAAATTAGAAAAACGTGTCCTGTGCAGGCAAAATAAAAAGGGAAAAGGATCCCAGTTTGCAACCCAGGTACAGAAATAAGGAGAAACTGAAAAAATATATATTATATAACCTTACGATAGAAGTTAAAAGATGCAATAAAAATGAAGCTCTTTTATTGTTTGGGATATTGGTAGAACGCCACGGATTGCTGTAGATGTGAAGAAGTACTTCTGAAAATGATTGAAAGGGTTTAACTAACCTTGTCACGAATGCGTCGTTGGGACATGAGGAAGGAATTTTCCTCAGCAGTTTTAAAGATAGTCTGATATCCCTAGCCTAGCAGCTGTTTTTAAATAAATCAAATAGATAAGTGAATAAATACTAGCCTCAACTTGTGAGATTGCTAACAACGCAGAAACGCAGGAAAACGTTGTAAAACCAATAATAATATTTACAGCTTCCGTTATCTATATTACTCCATATTACCCTTAAATTATTAGTAACTTCTGTCTGTTATGTGTCAGTCAGCTGTAGGAAATTTGACTGTGAAAAGCCAGAAGCTATTTATATTACTCTGTTAGGGTGTATTTATTTTATTCGGATTTTCAGAGAAACGGGTATCGAAGATGGATGCATGCATTTCCTGACTGTATTTGACAAAGTATACAACATTTATATGTCACACAAACATGACCTTTATGCATGCCCAAATATATAATCATTTGTGGAATTAACTCTTGTTGCTTTGGCAACTAGGTTGTTCCATGAAGCAGGATTTCTTGCTTTGCCGGATAACTAAGCGGATTTTCATCTGGGCTAAATGCAAGTGAACAAAGATAATGCCCATTTAGCTGAGTCTAATTTAAATCCGACTAGTTATACGGTTAAGCAAAAAATCCTGCTGTGTGGAACACCCTCTCTTCAATATTCTCAAAATCGCATAACCTGAAGTACAGACCTAAAAAAAATATTAACTGACACGACCTCCACATGAGGCATGGCTTATAGGTCTGGGAACAGTATAAATAAAAGTGAGATGCGTATAATGCAAGTCAATTAAAATGAAATGCTTTGGTTACATTTTTTTAAAGAATAAGCAATTCAAAATTTCACCCATTTAAAAGACTTGGAGATGGACTTCAAACATAACACTAATGAGACAACCCATATCCATTTCAAAACCTTAAGAAAAAAAATAATTTAAAACATAAAAATATAATTAGAAAATCATTGAATGTAGCTTTATAACTATACAGTGGTACCTCGGTTCTCAAACTCACTAGAACTCGAATTTCTTGAAAGTCGAACAAACCAGTTTGACCTAGAGCTCCATCTGAATATCAGAAGTCAAACCGTGAACGCTGACCTACAGTAATATAAATTGTACGCTCCAAGAAATGAGTCATACTACAATGCAATTCTTACTTGAATGCCTTCTTCACAGACTGGACGATTAACCAAATAAAGCAGGGCAACATTACAGTAACTAACAATAAATAAACCACTAACTTACGTGTACTATTAGAGCATTTATGTCCTTTATTTAAACTTTATTTTACCAGGTAAATTAACTGAAAACCAGTTCTCACTGCTTTACGTGATGTTTGGGAGAAATAGTAGATTACGCATCGGAACTGCCTGGGATACAAATTTCATGCGTGTAACTAAACTCTTCAGCCAATAAGGGCAAAGGTGTGTCGTGACGGAGGTGGTTCCAGTTTGTGAGAGGTCGCAATGCATCACTGTAATGCATTGCTTCAGGATCAGAATGCGTTGCTTTAAGCCAGCGCTGTAAGCAAGTCGAACGAACCCAATGACTGGACAGGGGAAACAAACTGAAGCGTGGACTTAATACAGAGGACTAATGACAACAACCAGAAACAGCTGATCACATGGGGATCCCACATGAAGTTAACCAGGGGGCGTAGCACATGGAAGGAGCGGTCGATAGGGGATAAGATCTTTATCGTTTTGAAAGCCATTAAGAAAAAAATGTTCTTTTTGTTCTATCCTGTTAATTTTGTGTTCAAATGCTAAAAAAAGAAAAAAAAACATATTTAGGTGTAATTTTGGGGGGCCGGGAACCAATTAATTGGTTTTCCATTATCTCTTATGGGAAAAATCGATCAGGAGTCCAGACCTGATTAAGTTCGAGAACCAAGGTACCACTGTACATTTAATATTCTCAGAATTGTTAGATTACTGAAATGAAGGTGTAGGACATGGCTTGTAACTACATGAAACCTATAATAACCTTACACATACCCTGTCTTGGACAGGGGGCAAAATCAAACTCATATGTTCCAGTTCACCTGTCTGTTATTTAATTGCATAGTTATTGATTAGTTCCTGTACCTTTATCTGGTTAATTGTGCAATTAAGTGTCACCTTGCAAAATGACTGAAAATGTCTTGGGGTTGTCTGCTGACTTACCTACCTAAACTAAACTAACCTCACCTAACCTAAGCTGTGAGTTCTGTGGTCATGGTCCTTGTCTTGACGTTTACACTCCTGGAGACTCTGGAATTTGGTTTGTTTTCTGCTTCTTCTGAGTTTTGTTTTTGGTCTTGATAATATGGCATTGATCTCCGTGTGGGCTTTGTAAGTCGAGGACCTACTTTGACCCCAACTTCTTTGTTTTCACTTGGATGTGGCATACTCTTTATTGCTGGGTTCCCAGCAAACATGCTAGAAAGTATACCATCCGTGGGTCAAATGACAACAAGAAACTTAACATGACAGCTATGGCTGTTATATATTGCCAGCTTGTTCGAAATTCTTTTCTTATTAAAAAAAAAAAAATCATTGACTACATTGTTGTTTCTAAACAGCTTTGTGTGTGTGCACCCCGTGGGAATCAGATATCCTGGCCAGATTGTACCCTGAACTTCCGGAGAAAGCATCTGGACTTGCTGCCACCCAGTGTTAGACAACTTGCTTGAGGAAAATAGATGTAGTATTAGTATGGTGCCCCCTGCTGACTGAGGGTGTCAACCAATTTTGAGAATGAAATGATTTAAAACGTTTTTGTATTTAAAAAAATCCACATGCATGATTTGTGCAGTCTTTAATCACAGATGAACATTTTCAACGCTGATTTGTAATTCACGCTCTAGCTTGTTTGTTTGTTTTGTATTTTGAAGCATTCTTTACTATTTGTTTATGTTTATGTTGACTGCAGTACCGACTGATTGATTGATTGATTGATTGATTGATTACAGTGCATTGCCCCACTCACCACACAACAAACCACCTCAGGGATGAGAACCTGAGCGCAGCCATGTGGCAGGTGATACCTCAGCACCACACTAGTCCGAATGGACCAGTATGAGTTTTTTTCCAGTGGCTGGAGTGCCAATCCTGCCACTAACCCCCAAGTTATTCCCTGTAAGTTGGAGGGCCTCATTATACGGCTGGATGTATATTAACGGCATACCCAGTATGATGCAATTGCAGGTTAAGGGTCTTGCTCAAGGGCCCAACGGAGTAGAATCCCTCTGGGCATTCACTGGGTTTGAACCAGCAGCCTTGCTGACACAGATCCCGAGCCTCAGAGCCACCACTCTGCCCATATGATAATAAACATGGACTAAATGATTTGATTGTTACAGTGATGTCACCTAACAACAACACCAAGTCTGCATGTGGTAGATATTCTGTATGCTTACAGTAAGTGTTATACCACTAGATGGCAGTGTGGGAATGTTTCTGCTCACTCTGCTTCCAAAATTCTATTTTAGTAGTGCTGTGGACTTTGAGCATGTGATGAATGATGTTGAATTTGATATATTTAAAATATGAAAATGCTAAATTTCTCATGCACTCTCATGCACAATGTCCCCATAATGTGATAAATATCCGTTTTTTTCCCTTATGGGGACCGATTTCCTGGTCCCCATAAAGGAAAACTCTATTTTATAAATATCGGTGACTGCTATGAAAAAACTAAAATGCAAATTAGGTTACTTATGGTTATGGTTAGGGCAGGGTAGGGGTTAAGGTTGTCATAGTTAGCATTAGCGTTTTTCCCATT
>JAABNY020000119.1:20540526-20552525 GCA_015164015.2 Brevimyrus niger
GAGGAGGCACAAATAATGCAGCATTATGCTCTTACTTATGTATCAATTATCCACAAACTAAGTCTTAGTTACATTCCGATCTCGTGTTTGTTCATCATTAATGAATTGCGAAGCATCGTATATCTTGCGTACCTGCTATATTTGTTCACGTTTTGTTTGTTTTTGTTGTTTTTTATTTGTTCATTTAAACAACGACAGTGCAAAATAAAACGTTTACCTTGTATAGCAAGGAAAGATGCTACGAACCAGGTTTTAGAAAATATTGCTGTTTTCTACCTGTAGCCCCTAAGCAGGTAAATGAAACAATAGATTAGAAACAGAATAAAGTGTAAATGATGTATTAAATACTGGTCAAGAATTCATACGGACAGTATTTCAACCCCCTAATATCCCATCCCTAATAACACAATTCAGGTCACATTAGTAAAACACATATGCACCAACTCATATGATCTGACAATATCATCGCTTTGTTAAACTACTAAAAGATATAAAGTCTGTACATAAGATATGCTCAGTTGGTAATTTGTTCCATTGATTTATAGCTAAAAAGAAAAAAGATGACCTAACAAAAGAGGTTTTACATTGTGGAATACTACATTCTCCTCTTGAAGTAGTTGCTTGTGATTTTTTTTCAGAGTATAGTGCAACAAGCAGAATGATTGTGAATGATTTTAAAACATAAACAGACATTTGAGTACATTATTACATTTTTTTATGCAAAATACCATATTTAGCCAGCATGCGAAAACGATGATATTGATGTGTTTCTGTCATGAATTTGAAGGGCATCTTTATATAGTGATTCAAGTGGTCCTAAGGCTGCTTTACATACCTGAGACTAACTTCTGCAATGCAATATAAAAAATGTGGAACAATCATGGCATTTAAATAAAGATACTCTCAACAGTAAGAGAGCATCTAGCATGTCTAAAATTTGCCAAATTAAATTTCAATGTGTTTCCCAACTTTTTAACGTGACTTTTAAAACTACGCTTTGGAACAAGGGTAACACCCAAATATTTTAATTGTTCCACTTATTTATTTACTGTAATATTGATACAATCTCTGAGTTTGTACCTGTTGTGTTTTTCAACATTTATGTAACTCAGTAACTAAGTACTAAGCATTTGTGGCCCCTTAATTGAAGTGTTACCCCGAATTTTACATCGTTAATCAGTGGTCCTGCTCAGAAGAACAAAAATGAGTGACTCTACTCTTATATGGAGTGCAGCTGTAAAGCTAGAGAATGCTGTGGACTTTAATTATCCCCGCGGTAATTCAGTGACAACATAAAAGGGCGACTATATGTGTTATCTGGAACAGATTCAATACATTTGTTCCAGTTGTTAATGCCATCGGAACAGTGCTTTCTTATTGCATTTGTAGTTGCGAAAGTCGCATGAAAATGCTGAGCGGGGAGTGCATCTGATAAAACCTGCCAGACAAGAAGTGAATTAACACATTTTTTTCCATGTAGGCAAGATCGAGAAGATTCGCCCCCCACCACCTGTCTCCCCCTCGTCGGAGGGCTCCCCGACACCGTCCATTTCTGACGTCAGCAGTGATGACTCCGTGGGCCCCCAGCGGGCCAAAAATTTCATGCAGACTCTGATGGAAGATTACGAGACTCACAAAGTGAAGCGTCGAGAGAAAGTGGACGATGCCAGCGTAAGCATCCATGTGCTGGTGTCTGTCAGGACGGCTGCCTTGTGGGAGGACTGAAATGGCTGCAAATCCGCCTGCTTCCTGTTCCCCCCACATTCGTAGCTCCACCATTATGAAACCATCTGCAACTGCGGCCACTTCTGTTATATCGATAATATTACCTTTCCCCCCCAAAATGACTAAAGTACATGTCTGTCTGTTTGTCAGGTTTGACAACATATCAGTAAACCATTCATCAGAGGCTATGAAAAATCTTAGAAGTAACAATTGTATAGAACCCATGGATTACCTTTATAACTGATTCAAAATCATAAATTCAAGAAAATATTTATTTAAAAGGATTTACTACAATGGGATTCAAGGTAAAATAGGCAAAAACAGGTAGGAACTCATTTCAGTGCAGTGATAGACTGATTTCATAAAGGAAAATTTGTTCATTTGTTTTCTGTTGACATCAGGTCACTTTAGAACCGTGGGTGTCAAACTCCAATCCTGGGGGGTCGGAACCCTGTATAGCAGTTTAGCTCTTTCCCTGTTCCACAACAAATGATTCAGCTCAAGAGCTGTGTGGTAATTAGCACAAGGAATTGAATCAGGTGTGTTAAATTAGGGGAACCAAAAACTGTGTAGGGCTCCGGCCCCCCAGGACTGCAGTTTGACACACCTGGTCTAGGATAAAGATTGTTCCCTTCTTTTGTTTCTATTTGTACAGGTTCTAGAGGCTACAAGAGTCACGCGTCGAAAAAGCAACATGGCGATACGATGGGAAGCAGGGATGTACGCCAACCAGGATGCAGAGGAAGAGGAAGAGGGTTAGGCCAGCGTCACGATGTCGGGGCACTCGGCCTTCCCCATTATTTATTTGCGAAAGACTTGACCTGAAGTATTAAAGGCTGATTGTAATTGGCAGTCAAGGCAAGTACAGGCAAAAAGCTGCAATATCAAAGGCTCATGGGTCATTTCCTTACATTTCAGGTTTTAATTTTTTCACTTTCTGCTTATTACTGGTCGTGTTTTCATTTTTGCCATCTTTTGAAATATGCAGGTGCGCTTATAATGGAAATGAACCTCATGGGTATGGTGTGTTTCAACCTTCACCCTAGGAATTATCATCTATAGTTTTGTACGCTGTAGTTGCTTTTATAAATAGATATTATTTCCCTACATAGGAAAAATTAAACAGGGTCACCAGTGACAGTGGATGTTTTTTTTTTTTCTTCAGGTTTCCTTGAGATCAGAAATATTTGAAACATTTAAGTGACACTCATCTATTGTGATTTCTGGGTGTCGCTGTACAGCTTTTCTGGAAGTGTGTTTAAAACTCTTACTGCGCTTGGGACAGTGGTAATGCTCATCTATTCTATAGCATATAACATTGGCCAGGGCAGAGAATCTACAGTAGGTTACAGACTGTAATAGGACTGAAGAAACTGAGAGACCCCCCAGATGCAAGTACATCGAATGAACTTACCTGTACCACAATGTTGTACAGACCTTCCTATGCTCCTGTTCTTCTGTAATCAAGAAGTAAATGGGTCAGGGAGCAGAGCTGCTGTTAATGACAAATGAATCATTCATAAATTCAAGTGCACATGAATATGGCAGAACACTAGTGGGATTTATATTATATTAGGGTCAACCTATGACATGATATTTTATCATATGCCTTTTTTTAACTTTAAATACATATCAGAAGCTTTAACACTTAGCAGCCCTCAAAGAAACAGAATCATTTGCTAAGATATTTAGGAAAGGTTAACCTTTTGCTGAATCCGCAATAACATTACAGCTCAGTTATGCCTCCTTAACTTTGTTTAGAACCAAAGTATGCGTAACAGTAATATATGTATAGTTGGGTTAGGGTAAGGGTCCGGATTAGAGTTAGGGTCAGGGTTATGTTTAGGGTTAGGTTTAAGGTTAGGTTTAGGGTTAGTTCCATTCCTCATTTTGCAAATCGCCAGTACATACATTTTCTGATTGTGGGTATTTCAATTATTCCAATAATAAGAGCCTCTGAAAGATACTTATTTTTCAAGACAGCTGGGAAAATAACAGCTCAGTATTTAAGGTTAGCTAAATGTTTTACTACATTGTGGATATATACCAGTTAGATGATTATAGAGTAATCGTCATAAAATCAGTTGTGCTTTTTAGTAATTTAATTTAATACTTTTGACCATTTGTGTCGTGTTCCAGAATCAAGCTTGCTTTTTTTTTTTGCAGCTTAGAAACTGCTACTGACTTAAACTAAAACTTATTGTTTTAGTGTAACTCGGACAGCTACTGGTTTGCTGTTTGTCTGCTCATTTTCTGTTGTGCATATTTTGATTAACCATTGAACGTGATGTATACATTCATTTTGGACACTGAGCAACGACAGTGAAAACCCAGACCAGCAAATACACTTTCGGTAAGGAAATGCTGGAAGCTGTACAGAAAACAATCATTCCCTTCTCATCTTTCTAGTTTGTATATTTACATTGACATATCTAGCTGATGCTTTTGCCCAAAGCGATGTGCAGGTGAGGGCAAACGGCACATCACAGACACATTATCAAGGAGTCAACTAGACGTAAGTGCAGCTAGGTTGAGCTTCTAAAGAATGCCCAGGCACACGTTTAAGAAAAACACCTTTCTGTCAGAAAATTCCATATATTAATCATTGATGTGCTCACCTCTTTTCTTCTCCTTTAGTTTTTGTCCACATCTCAGTTATTCCTATGGCAACATATCTGTTCTCTGCACTATGGTCTCAGTATCTTGTGTTATGTCACAGCTCCTGAAGTCAAACTGCTCCCCAGATCCTTTGCTACGAAGTTAGTCGCCCTGCGCACACTACGTGCACGTGCTACGCTGTGGCTTCTTGGGTTTTACTGGCCAAAGATTCCTGCTTTGTCACGTGCAGAGAAACGCCGTGAAGAAAGTGTTAATACTTGAAGCGTGAATGACCATCCAAGTCGCCTGAGTAATTCGTGACAGAAATGAAAACCCAACGTACTGCAGCCATAACTATGGAGAAATTAACAAATAACCCTTGAGTGTATTTTTTCATGTAAACATAGGATAAATAAACATTCCCTGCTATGCAGTGAATGACATACAGAAAAGGGAATAGAAATTATGTTAGCAACTAATGACTCATCCAAATTCCAAAGATATTGAGAAGGAATGTGATTTGATGAAATTGCGTGTGGGTGACCTTTGCTCAGTGAGTACCATGGTAAAATTTAGTAATTGTTTAAAAGCTTGTGCCTGTGTTTTGGTGGAAATTGGATAGATGTAGAATGGGTTTAGAAAGTAATGTATACAGAATCTAGCGTTGGAGAAGTAAAAAAGATTTCATTTATGTTTCTTCTTTATATGTATGAAAACCTAACATTGGGGGTTTTTTATTTTTGTTGCCTTTTCTATAGTTTTATTAGTTTTTTTGTTTAATTTGATATATTGGCTTCATATATGTCCTATATGCAGCAATATATAGTGATCCTGCAACACTGACTACCTTCAAAAATTTCCCATGCATATTTTTCTCTAGCAAACCAAATTACAATGTCAGTAGATTTGGTGGTAAGGAATTGTGAAGTTCTGCTGTGAGTGTAATTAATGTTGTAATATGTACTTTAATCGTTTTTGCATATTACACAGCACAAATGTTGCCGTTTCATAAATGAGAGAGATTGTATGCTAAGGGATATATTGACTATATTGAAACTGTAATTTAAAAATCAAAATTAAATCATGCCTATTATTAACTATTTCTTATGGAAACACCATTTCCGTACACTGTACTGTAGCCCTGTAGTATACGAGCACAATGGAAGATGGATGCAGCCTACCATTTCCACACTTCAGTCCCACTGACAATAGTTTTTATCAGTGAAATATAAGCTTTCATTCCAAATTACTATAAAAAGAGCAGCTAACTTGTTTTACCTTGTTGTTGCTTTGACTCCATTGATACAACTTAAAAGATATAGCAAAATACTGTTTTCAGATCTTCTATTGTTAAAAATTAGCAGCAGAAAAATCTATCAGCTGTCAAACTGCAGGTGGATCGGTGTGCAGGTCAGATGAAGCTCAGCGGGGTTTAGTCTGTGTGTCCTGGAAAGCTAAACTTTCGTTTTCTGCTGGTGACATCCAAATAATCAGATCTATGTTAGCTAATTAGCCCTGTATAAATACAGCACCTTAGTGCTTGCTGTTCCTGATTTAGAATGGCATTAATTTCTAAATATTTTGTTGTGACCTTTCTTGTGAAAATATTGTACTTAATCAAAGCAATAAGATCCATTTAAAGCACCAGTATTATTACTGTTACATTGTGTATCTGAATATGAGATTGTGATTTGCAGAGGAGACTGCGGAGGTAATTATTTTTTTCTAATGAGGATAGTCTGTACAATTTTCTGCATATTCATACATAATAAGGCATTTAAATTCATTTATCTGACCTATCAAACGGTAACTGTTAAACATTTAAACAGTTATACAGATTTGTTTGTTATAGAAGGAAGTGTAATTCAATAATTCAATGTAATTACTGAGAATAGGAAGCCAGTATTTTCATGAATCAATGACTTTTACAGTTTGTATTTGTTAATTAATTAATATGTTAAGTTGCACTATATATATATTTACATTATAACTACATTTACAAAGTATATCAATATTTTCTAAACATTCTGAAGTTTAATGCCATGAATTTCCTGATTGCAAGTTATAAAATATTTTGTGTTCCTACTAGAATGAAGGTATTGGAAAATATTATGCATGTTCATTGTATTTAATCAACATTCTATTGCTTTCTATTTTTACAGTAATATTTTGGCACAATGGAACTGATACAATGTTTTTTTTACCTATTAAAAGCCATATTTCTTTCAAAGAGTGAAGATCTCTTTTTACAAAGTTGCAAATACCACATTGAAGCAATATGCAATATTTCTTACTATTATAAATTGTTGGAGAATCTGAAATTTGTGTGGTCCTGTCAAAACTGTTAAAAGTGATGGTATGTAAAGTAGTAAAAAACCTTTTCTTAAATAGAGCCTATGTATTATGTATCTGTGCCTGTGCTGCAGAAGAAAACACAAATGCCAGTGAAGACAGTGAAGGAGAGGAAACAACAGAGGTAGAAAGTTCAGAACCAGAGAGTAAAAATCCAGACCAAGATATTGTTTCAACCAACCGGTTGAGTACAAAGTGTCACAGTAACAGAGCACTCATCTGGTCGGTTGAAACAAATCTTGGTCTGGATTTTTGCTTTCTGGTCCTGAACTATCCACCACTGGGAGACAATAAGTCCAAAGGTAAGTACAGGATAAAAAGACATAAAAGTCACGTCTAAAAGCCACTGACTGTCCGTCCTTCCTGGTAGGGGGCTGCTTGTTCTAAATACCCTGCAAACATGTTACACACTCCAGTCTGCCAAAACGTCTGTACATTTCCATAATGGCTCAGAACAGCTGCTCTGCAGGGCTGCTGAGGGTGCTTCATCGAAGAAAAGCATAGTGTGTGGTGTCTGTTTTATCATTAGTGTCTGTCTTGTGACTATTGCTACAAAAAGACTACAGTTGTTAGCTGTTGATAGCTAAAAAATGACACAAATGAACTTCAATGAGGTCCAATGCTTGTTCAGACTTTCAGCACCCTGAGCTCAAAACGTCTTCTGGCACCTGTGGGAGCACAGCTGGTTTTGGGTTTGAGTGTGGAGTCGGTCCCTTGTGCTCTTTGACAAGGTTACTTAACCAGAATTCGTCTTGTAAAATATTTTCACAATATGAAGACTGCTTTGGATAAATGCACCAGCTTTTATGTAATAACAAAAAGAATGTAAAACAAGACAGTGCTCTTTATCTAAATAATGCAAAATCTGTCAGTATTCAGTAGTTAAAGAGCAATAGTTGCAGAGATTGTTCCATCCATTATCTTTGTAATATGGTACTGTATACAGTAACACTGGAAATCACTTGATACTGAATCACTCAAACTGAAGGTCAAACATAAGGGGGGATGACTGCAAAACGACATAGCTGGGATCTAAAACAGTGTAAGAAGAACATTATGGTCCTTTTGGTCCCTCTCAATATGTTAGGAACTACTGCAAAATTTGTTTTACCATCCTGCTAGTGGTCTTGTTTTAATACAAAAAAACAACAATAATAATAAGTGAAATCCTGCATAAATTCCTAAGGTGTGTCCCAGGTAAAGCTGATTAATTGTCATTGTTGACACACCACAGCACACAACAACAAAATGTGTCCCCTGCAGTTCATCTGTATGTGGTATAGAAGCAGGGAGTGAATTCAGAAACTGGGGAGCAGTGCTCGGGGACAGAAACTTGCTGGTCAGGGATTTAAACCACCCACGTTTGCAGTCACAAGTGTGCATCCCTGTCATGGGTATGGCCCCAAAATTCTGTGTATGTGTGTGGGGGGGGGGGGGTGACTGGGTTTGCTTAAATTACATTTGGGGACCAAAATGTGTGGTAAAACCTGAAACATCCTTACTTTAGATGACATTTCTCAGGTCCCCATCTGGATAACCTCTATTTTATAAAAATCTGTGCATGCAATAAAAAACCAAAAATTTGGTTTTCTATTTTGTTTGGGTACTTATGGTAAATGTTATCGTTGGGTAGGGGTTACGGTTGTCCTGAGTCTCTACTGACCAGACCACTGGTTTAGAAAATACATGGATGGATGGATGGATGGAAGGATGGACGATGATGGATAGTTTCTGGCATAACAGAAGTCAGCCATGGATTTTGAAATAACCAATATATAGCGGTTGGGGTTTGGTTTACAATATGCTTCTCACACTCCAGCCAGGTAGATGGCGGTATGAATGTTTATTGTCCTCTGTAAGCTTCAGCAAAGTGCTGTTTACACTCCAGTCCACTTGATGGCAGTGTGCATTTTTTTGAATACTCATCCTCCTCTGTACGTTTCCATCCGACTGCTATTTCACACTCCAGCCCAGTAGATGGCGATATGTCCTTTATGTATGTTAATTATGTGCGTGTAGCCGTTGTATTATTTAACAGGACCTTTACGTATGTTTTAAGGGTAGATTCGTGTAAGTAATAAAGTGTGTTAATCGTAATAAGCTGACTGCTGTTTATTTTTTTCGTAATCGGATTAATTAATTATAGTTCATAAACAGCACCAATACAATCTGTAGACAGAACTTTTGCTAGTGTTTGATTTAACTCGTAATGTTCGTGGTTATCACATATACCGTAGATTATGTTTATTTAGCCGACGCTCTTATCCAATACGACGTGCATTTTTTGAGACAGCCTGGCTAGACGGTCTGCTCGTATATTCAGAATAATATGATTAGCACCCTCGTTTGTAATGTTGGTGTTCGATGTAAACAGATGATTTCATGCTTTGGTTTGCTGGCAATTTCACGTAGAAAATCTGATGGTTTGCTGTGTACATTTTTATTTTACACATTTATATATTTCCAGGTGCTGATGTTGCAAATCTGAAGAGATGACCTCAAATCCTCCTGGCCAGGGTGAGTGACACTTCATATGTTGTTAGTTTATTTAAAGATGAATCGAAATAACTGGCATTTGTCTTTTCATTTAACCTGAGACCAACTTCTGAAAGTGTGTTTTCGTTCTTGTTAGCATTTAAAGCAGATACGTACTAGTGACATGCTTGCATTTGGTCAAAGATGCTGAAGGGACACCTCAGAAATAGTCGTTTTAAGGTTTTTTCTGGAGGACATACATGCTGTCATACGCGGATCTGGGGAGGCCTGGCCACCACCGTCGTTTTCGCTTTTTGGTTAAATACGACTTTGGTTTAAAAAACTCCTTTTATTACGGAACTGTTTCTGTTTCTTTATACTAATAAAGAATTAGCTCATAGCGCTGCTGAGCTAAACATGTGCTCTCAGAACAGTACTAATGCGGAAGTTTGGGAATCTTATGCTTAGTGTAAGTTTGTTACCTTAACTGCAAGAAATTGATACATTAAATGTGTATTTGATAATTCCACCACTGCCCGCATTATGATCCATGTAGAGTTATACCGTTTAGGGACCTAAAATATTCCCTTGTTTTCTAGATGCTTTACATTCATATTTAGATGTATGTGCCTCCCCAAATAACTTCTGCTCCTACCTTGGCTACCCCACTGAAAATGTTCCATCTTCACCACTGCATGCTGTGAAGTGCAAGTCTGTGTTAAGATACTACAAAAGTGTGGCATGAAAAAACCCATACTCAGAAAAAAACTAGTATTTTTCAATGGTTAAGATGCTGTGTTTTTTGGTAAATAATTTCATCTGGAAAAAATCGCAGTATAAAATGTTAAAAAATACCAAACCAGTGTACCAGAAAAATGAAAATTGTGTCTAAATTAAGCAATAAAGTAAATATACATCTTTGACTATTTTCCTTACTTGCATCTTCAGACAGACTGACCTGTTGGTTAACATATCCATCAGGGAATCACCCAGCATGTCTTCTGAGCTTTTCTTCAGCGGTGCCCAGATGCAGGGTGCTTGTGGATTTCTTTGGCTCCTTTGTCCATTTTTTTTCTATACAGGTTCTATAGGATTGAACTTTTTACTGGAAGTCAATATACGAGCACTGGTGCGTGTTTTAAAACGCTGATACACAGACATGCAATGCCTTTGTTATTCCCTGTGGGACTCATATTTTTTCGGTGTTTTGTGTGACCTCATGGTTCTTGCAGTCTTTGTCATTAATCAGAACGTAACCCATCGACAGGTTTTCAGAACAAAAACCGAGTGGCTATTCTAGCTGAGCTGGATAAGGAGAAAAGACGACTGATCCAGAATCAGACCATGAACAGTCCGGGGGCCAGGTGATGAGCATGCCTTTACACCTTGCTTCCAGTCCACGTATTTGTGCAGCAGAATAATAAAATAATTAAAATTACTTATACATTGACATTGTGCTAAGCCTGTCCTTATTTAGAGTTTTCAGATTGGGGGTGTTAATAATTCACCGTTTAACCGATATTCGATAAGAATAATTTCTATCGTTTAATACTGTCAGTTATTACTATCAATGTTAAACATTTTATAGAGGATTAAATTAAAATACGCTTTAATACTTGGCCTATCAACTCATGAGGGACTAATTGGCTGGTCACTCTGGCTAGGGGTTATCTTTGCATACTGGGGACATCAGTGCCATCTGATTGGGTATTCTCTGTCACTGGTCTCAGCCAATAGACTGCACACAAGCCTGTCCCCTCAGCATGTCGACATGCTGCTTTTTTTGTATAAAAATCAGTAAACAAGCTGTCCGTTATAAGTAAATGTCTGCTTCATTTTGAGAATTTTTTTGCACATTGCAAAGCCTGACAAATTGTTGATGATTATTTCCGTAAGTCATGAAGTATTGAAGCTTGGAAAAAATAAAGCACTTCTAATTACTAAAGCATTTTTTTGTGTTGGTATTTTGGTATTGGATGACAGATGCATTCATTCTATATTAAAGTGTGTTTTTTCTTATCGGTTAACGGGTAATAGTCAATTAACGATTGTCGACTATCGATGATAAAAAAAAATAAAATCAGAAATGGACATCCCTATTTCAAATCTTTGTCAGATTTCCAGATCAAATACTGCTTTTGGGGATCTACACAGCTTTCACATTCATCATAGATCACTAGGATCGCTGGAGGATATATGGATGCCTGGATTTTGACATCAGTGATCTTTCTATGAATCTCATTTCAGTGTAATATTACCTGTCTAATACAACACAGCCACAATAAACTGCTACACTGATTTTTATTTGATCTTATGTCTCAGTGGGATAAAAGCTGTTGGTGCCTCATAAGGTTGGGGCAATGAAGCAGGGACAGTTTTTCAAATTCTGGTTTTTATCTCTTGGACACAGCATTCCTCTCTCAAGACCTGCTGTGAATAAGGATTTCCGAGATCACGCAGAGCAGCAACACATCGCAGCTCAACAGAAAGCTGCTTTACAGGTGAGGGAGAATTCCTGAGTTATCGGGGCACAAAGAGCACAGGTCTGTGGGGTTAGAGAGCCTTCCTGAGCTGTCAGGGCACAGAGAGCACAGGTCTGGGGGGTGAGAGAGCCTCCCTGGTCTGTCAGGGCACAGAGAGCACAGGCCTATGGGGTTAGAGAGCCTTCCTGGTCTGTCAGGGCACAGAGAGCACAGGTCTATGGGGTGAGAGAGCCTTCCTGAGCTGTCAGGGCACAGAGAGCACAGGTCTGGGGGGTGAGAGAGCCTTCCTGAGCTGTCAGGGCACAGAGAGCACAGGTCTGTGGGGTTAGAGAGCCTTCCTGAGCTGTCAGGGCACAGAGAGCACAG
>JAABNY020000119.1:20565587-20579111 GCA_015164015.2 Brevimyrus niger
TTAATTCTTTTCTTGCTTCTGCCTTTTATTCTTTGGTGACTTTTTTCCTTCAGTTGTCTGGCCAAAAATATTTTTTCGGGCTATGGCAAGGAAGTTACCCCCCCCCCCCCCCACTTAACGAAGTGAACGCTCCAACTGTTTGACTTATACAAAAGAGCACTGCTCAACCTGTGTTTAGCGCTGAGAGCAGAATGTTTGATCTCCATTTTTCTTGTGAAATCCTCCACAGGTTCCAAGAGGAAGAACGATCGAGGAGAATGCCTGGAAAGCAAGAGGCCGCGGTCTTCAGGGCATGCAGTACGACAGACAATGAGGAGGCCCATGCCCCCAGTGGGGGCTAACAGTAAAAAGCTGGTCAACCTTAGAAACAGACATGCCACAGACTACAAGGGTGTTGACTACCACTATGACAGGAAAGGCCAGACTGGACGAGGGGGCATCTCCAGGGATGACCCCTCCAAAGTACAGAGCGACAAGACCCTGAACCACAGAAAGGATCTGGATCGGCGGCTCAAGCCGTTGATGCCTGAAATCTCTGAGGTAGGAGACCTATGAATTGGCACATTTGTCTGTCATGCTTTCTCTTACCCCTTCAGCTCCTACATTAGAAGAAATTTGGTCCTTTCCCTTGTATGGTCCTCACTTCAGTTTTTGCTATCTGTCCATTACTGTCACAGCTCTTTGGAACTTAAACCTTCATTAAAACCATTTAGCATGGGATACATAGACCTTACTTTTGATCTGTTGTTTTCCTTAAGCTGCGGCACGCCAGTGAGGAGAGTATTAGCAGAGTTAGCCACTCGTCCAAGGAAGAACCGAACTCAGAGTTTGCCTCTGACCAAGAAACTGGCAGTTCTGTCGAGTCCTCTGAAGATAACCGCTCTGATGAGGAAGAAGCGGTTATGGAAGATGAGGACGAGGAGAGAGAAAAGGGTGCTGGCGAGGAGGAGGAAGAGGAGGAGGAGGAAGAGGAGGAGGAAGACGGAGAGGAGGAGGAGGAGTATGAGCCAGAGGAAGGAGACCAGCGAGAGGGAAATGAGCAGAATGACTATGACACTCGCAGTGAGGCCAGTGACTCCCGCTCTGACTCTGTGTCCTTCTCTGATGGAGAGTCTGTGCATTCAGCTACTGGCTCTGATACTTCAGGTAGGATTTGTATGTTTTATTTTATTACATTTATTTCTGCTTATGGGCTTTGGGTGAGCTCCTAGTGGGGAGGCAGTAGAATTTGCTCTGATTTAGTGTTTTGTGCATCACACATTGTTTAGTTGTTGTGGGTCCTTATAGCTTTGTGTCTGTTACTGAGTTTATATCTGCACTGCAGAGTTCATGGACATATTCGTGCTTAATGCGTTGCTTTTAAAGCTGATTTTTTTTTACAGCTTTAATTTTACTAATGTAGTTCAAGGATAGAGTTGTTTCTCCTAGTGAAATGCGATCAGATAGCCATGCAAAATGTCTGCCTCAGTTTCTTTAACAGAGTAGAATAGAAATTCATATTCCAGCTGAAGCAGTTGGCAATGAATGCAACAATATGGCGTAAAACCCCAAGACATTCTCAGGATGCCTGCTTTCTGAATAGAAGTTTAGTGGAATGTGTGGCCTCACTGTGTTAACTGTAAATACTGGGTAGATCTCTGGAAGAATATGTAGGAAAGTAAGGTTTATGCCGATTGTCGATGATTTGCAGATTTGAAATGAAAAGTAACACAGGGAACATGTTTTCCAATCCTCTGTTTGTCTTCTTGACAAAGAGCGGAAGAAGACGCATGCTAGAGGGATATCGCCCATCGTTTTTGATAGAAGTGGCAGCTCAGCTTCAGAGTCGTGTGCAGGTATTGGAGACCACACTGCTTTAAGCTAATAGTGTGTTTTATTGCTTATTTTTTTACAACCCTGTTCCTGGAAAATAGTGATTTTTCTTACATTGCTTGGCAGTTGACAGCTAACATGTCTTTGTCATTACTGATGACCGCTGGTGTGGTGAGGAACACACTGGGAAGGTGTATTCAGCTAGCTACTGGATACCTGTTGCTTGAAATAGCTTGGTTTCCATTGAGAAACTTGTTGTACATTTTATATTTTCTAATGTTTGATATGTTATTGTGGAGGCCAGCTTATTGTCCCTATGATGATTGTCCCAAAACATGTTTAAAAGATAAAATTACATGAATACTGAGAAAGTGGAAAGAGTTCACTAATAAAACATGATTGACTGGGGTATTAAGGATGTGATTCTGCCTACAGCAGGCGCCGTAAAAACAGGGCGACAGGCTGAATTATCTTGTGGTCAGTGGCAAAGGGGAGAATCTTTCTACCTTTAAGACATTGTAATTGGTCTCATAATCCCACAATGTGTTGTTTTTTTTTTTTTTTTAAATCTCTGCTTTGAACAATATGTAATTTAAATCATACAATATAATTTATGACCCCCCCTGTTGGCAGGCTTTATTGGTTGTCTGAATGAAAGCAGCATATTTGCTTGGTAGCCCCCTCCCATGCTTCGTGGACCTGTGACATGGTATTGCGTCGCTTTAGGTTCTGAGAAGAAACTGGAGAAGCTGCCGTCCTCCGTCCGAGCGGTTCGCAAAGGTGAGGGTGAGCAGTGAGACGCAGGACAAAAAAGTGGCGACACGACGCTTGTCTGCTTTCACTAACTGCTTATCCTCAGCCCTTAAAATGATCTTCTGGCCTCCTGTGACCTTCTTTGTTTAAAGAATAAAAATGTTTGTTTTGTAGATCAGACAAGCAAGCTGAAGTATATTCTGCGTGATGCCAGATTCTTTCTGATTAAGAGTAACAACCATGAGAACGTTTCTCTGGCCAAAGCAAAGGTTGGTGTGGTTTTCATTCGATGAACGTGTCTATACTGTGTTAATATGGCATTTCTCTTGGTGGTTTCGGAATATGTAGCGTAGAACACGCTGCGTTCTGGAGTTGGCTGCTCTTCGGCCCCTAGTTATTTTGGGAGGCTGTTTGACTCTGAGCCTGTGCTCACTCTGTCATTGTCCTCCTCAGGGTGTTTGGTCCACGCTGCCCGTCAATGAGAAGAAGCTGAATGCCGCCTTCCGCTCAGCTCGCAGTGTCATCCTGCTCTTCTCCGTCAGGGAGAGTGGGAAGTTTCAAGGTAAGCAGCCCGGGCCGTTCCCAGAGGATCTCGCTGAGCTCCATGACCCTCACGCCCCTGCTTTTCCTGCTCCCCCGGCCGCAGGTTTTGCGCGGCTTTCCTCTGAATCGCACCACGGAGGGTCTCCCATCCACTGGGTCCTACCTGCTGGAATGAATGCCAAAATGCTGGGCGGGGTGTTCAAAATTGATTGGATTTGCAGGTAAGTCCTGAAATGGCGAGACAGCCAGGGTTCAGACGGGAGCAGCTGCACAAATAGTGGTGAGGAATGTCCTAAGGGGACCGGGTCCGCAGCGTTTGTGACACACACACACACACACCTTGGACGCCGTGTGGTCGTCTGGCAGCTGGTCTTTATGTTCGATCATCTCAAGTCACGGTCTTTCGGAAGCGTGGTCCGCGTTGAGGATGTTGTGGCACCTACTGAAAGCATGTTGATGTTCTGTGTTCAGACGGGAGTTACCTTTCACCAAGACTGCTCATCTCTCCAATCCATGGAACGAGCATAAGCCTGTGAAGATCGGGCGGGACGGGCAGGTACCCTCAGCTTTTGACAAAATCGTCACATTGGATTTTTAATTCTGTGAAGTGTTTGGACTTTTGTTTCTTAACGGCTGTTAAGAACTGTTAACTGTTTCTGTACGGCTGGCCTCATATCAGTCACTGACGTTGTTCTTTTTCCTCCCCCAAAGGAGATCGAACCTGAATGCGGGACTCAGCTCTGCTTGCTCTTTCCCCCTGACGAAAGCATTGACTTGTATCAGGTTATTCATAAAATGCGCCACAAGAGGAGGATGCCCTCGGAGCAGCGCTCTCGCGGCCGTGCGCCACACCGCGAGCCGGCCCGCGACCTGGGAAGGTTAGGCATCTTCTTTGGACTGCTCGTAAGCACGTGTCTCGGCGTGACGTGACGGAGCTCGCGTGCGTCTGCCCCCTTGCCCTTCTAAACGTTGCTCTCTAAAGAAGAGGAGATCTAAGATCCTTAAATCAAGCTGCACGGACATCATGCGGCTTTATTGAGGATCGACGGCCGTTGTCGATGGTGATGCTGCTCTTCGGCAAATCCACTGTGGAGGAAGTCTTTTACGTAGAAATCCTCATGTCCCCGAGAAATGAATGCATGTTGGTGTGCATCTAAGCAAAACCTTAGTGGTAGTAACATTTGCTTTGTTTTTGGTTGTTTGATTTAAATGTGTTTCTAGAAGAGCTGTTTTTAAATTTGTTCCCAAAGCCTTTTTCTTTCAGGATTATCCCTTGGGATAAACGTTATCATATGTGGGACTTACAAGGAGACACGTAATAATTAAGAGAAGATGATGCATCGGTTGAGGGGGGAGAATGCTCACTTAAAAATGCTTTCAAGAAGAGCATTTTTTGCGGGACTTTACTGAATGAATGGTCTTCCCCACTCTAGTATACATTTGTAGATCCTTACATGTGCTGGTGTGTGTAAATAGCCACACAGAAAAAGAGCAAGCACCATTCTGCCAAGCTACGGGGAAGCGGTAGGACAGTTTGGAAAAGGCCGAATGTCGTTGGCCTTTGGGAGACCTGGCAACAAATCAAAGAGGGGCTGTTGCCGTGTGTTCATGCTCCCCTACTTCCTTTCGTGGTGCCTTTGGACTGCAGTGTGACAGGGATCGTCCTGTGTGAGCCCTGCATTGTACGAACTTTGTTCCCCAGTTGGCTATAAACATTTTTCAAGCAGATGTTTTAATTTACGTATATGTGGCCTTACAGATGGAGATCTATTGCCAATGAACTGAAATACACCCATTGCTCCCCAAAGCATTTTTGCCCCCTCACAAGCAAGCGTAACAGGAAATGTGTTGGTTTGCATTCACTGGCCGCAACCCAAAAGACTGTGGAAGTTAATGTTGTGGTGGAGCTAATACTTGGGGTAAAGCTTTGCCATCCGGAATATCATCCGGCAGTAGGTAGGAGAAGCCCAAGGATTGTTTCCGTTTCTTTGCCTGAAAGGACTGCAGACATAAGGTAGGAGGAGACCTGGCAGAGCCCCTCATTTTAACCCTTCACTGGACTGAAAAGCCAACAGAAGCTTAAGTCAAGAGGTGTCAGCTCTGGGTTATGAAAGGCTGCCACTGCTCTTGCCTTGGTTTGATTGCAATGGACTGCAAGTACCCCTCGTTTGCCTTGCCAGGCCCTCGCTGTTATGTGTGTGTGGCTTTAGACCCTAAATAATCATAATCTGGACTGTATGAACACTTACTATCGGTAATATTACCAGCGGTTATGGGTCACAAACCTACGAGAAAGCGGTATGTTGCAATTTTAACCAGCTTCTTTGAATTTTCCTGTTGACATTTTATGTTTTTGGGTTTCAGTCATAACTGATCTACTCAGCACTAGGGAAGCTTTTTAGAAGCCACAGCATTGTCAAAGCATTTGTAGCAAATTCTCACACTAGGTCACTTTTGTGTATCTGAATGCAGGTGCTGTGTTAATGATTAATCTGTAAGATCAGAGCAGCCGCACGTTTCAGTGCATTGATGGAAGGCCGCAGTGCCGCCTGACCATCCTTGACACCCAGTGAACTGTGTAGTTCCTTAATGTATAGTGAGGAATTGGAATGATGTTCACCATGTGCTAATGCTAATCCAGCACAACTCAGGAGTGGGCTGTCGGCCTGCGTAGAACCTTTTCAGGATGTATTCATTAATGGGAGGTAATTCTGTGTGACTCATTTATCATCCTCTCAGTCTAGGAGCCTGTACATGCAGGTTTTGAATTGAATTGAATCTACTATAAATGTTATCTGCAGTAGCAACCTGTCCAGATCCATCAGGACAACAGGTCTGCCCATCTATACAGACAGTGTTTACCAGGCCATTGTACAAGCTTTCTTATATGTATGTATGTGCAGAAGTTTTATGTCTATATTGCCTAACCTTTGTGCTGGTGAGTAAACCTGTCCACATTGTCCTTTTTAATCATATGTACATGGTCAAGTTGATGAAGAGAAGCCTAACTGTTATGTGGATTCCATTTTTCTAAATTGTTTACCTAATTTACATAGGCGTCGACAAGAAGAGTATGACTTGCACAACAGGAAACGGCCAAGGATTGACTATCCAGCAGAGTTCTCTCAAAGAACAGGTCAATATTGCAAACTTAGCTGTTGGCACCCGTTTTTGTTTACTGTTCTGTTTTGTGATCGTGACCGTTTGGCTGCAAGCTATGATGCCACAGAAATATGCGTACACATTGTAATTGATAGGGATATTTAAATTCTGTAACAACAGTAAGAGCAGACATAAAAAAGGCAGCTCCATCAGTAGCAGATGGATGGGAAGGCATGGAAGTAACCTTACACTCGCCTTAGGAGTCTGAAGTGTTTAGTTAGGATATTGACTCCCGAGATGGGAGTCAGCTGGTCTTTAACTGGGGGAATTAAAGTTTTGAGTGCAATATGTAATCTAGGAAATACAAACAATTGAGTCAAAAGTGTTAACTCTTTCCTGCTGGAACTTGTCTTCTGATGTATGGAGCACCAAAATGTTTCTGTTCTGCCACATCAGTTTTGCAGCAAGGATTTATAGTTTTATTCTCACCTCTGCTAGCTGGATAACCTGTTGTGTACTTGGGGGTGTCTCTTTTTTTCCCTGAGTGCCATTTTTTTACATTTATGATGCTGATGTCTGTCATGGGCTTCTTCTGTCCTCCACATGAGCTCATTCTCTGGTGTCTGAACAGGTTTTATGCAAGACCCTCGTAATCAGCCTGTAGACAGGTAGGTTATGTTCACTTCAGCTAATCAAACGTAGTCTCCTTTTTAACTGAAGTGCTTGCTTATAATAAATGTAATTATTTCCAACAGACGATTTTCTGGAGTTCGAAGGGATGTGTTTCTCAACGGAGTGAGTATCTTCCGTTTTCATTCTGTAAACGTGACGTATTTTCCCTATTTCCCAGTGGTCATTCGCAACCGAGCTACAAAACACACATTGCATGCATGAAAAATGTATGCAATTCCTATGAATACGGTGGGAAGTATTAAGATTTAATCTTCCGTCATCTTCTCCCCTTAGTCCTACAATGATTATATGAGAGAGTTTCACCATAACATTGGTCCACCGCCTCCTTGGCAGGGAATGGTAAGTTTGTTTGTAAACGTGTTCAGCCTCTGGCTTCGCTGCTCAAGATGGCATTCATCTCAATACAGAAAAAATCTGAATTTATTTATAAAGCTCGCCCTAGCTTCCGTGATGGTCTGGGTTTGTGTCATGACCTAGCCTGGATTCCTCATTTTGAGGGCATTTGCTGTGGTCATAGATGGTGAAATGATGAACAGGATGGGTGTTGGTCCACAGGGGAACCTTGCAACATACTAGCTGCCGTTTGTCGTGTCATTGAGACACTGCTGGTGGTGTAACCATCGGTCTCCTCTCCAAGACTACAGCCATATCACTGGGCCAGTTCAGTTCAGCAGATCCGGCCTAAATTATCCCCTTACCTAATAATCTGTGGCACTCCTGTTTGTTCCTGTTAATTCTGATGTCCTGCTTTGCCACCCGTGTGAGTGTTTGTCAGTGACGGGCTTGGCTGTGACCTTCCCTGCAGGCTCCGTATCCTGCCATGGAGCAGCCCGCTCACCATCCCTACTATCAGCAGCACCCTGCCGCCCCCCAGGCCCACCCTCCGTATTCAGGACACCACCCAGTGCCCCACGACGCCCGGTTCAGAGAGAAGCGGGTTGTACGTTCCTTTTCGTCCAGTCTGGTAACGCATTTCCCCCCGTTTCCCTTTGGTTAACATCATGCGGTTGTCATGTAGAGAGCCAGGGTTCTACGCAATACAGGAAACTCTGCAGGTCGGTTTTGGTATTTTCTAAGTCCGGATAAGAAAAAGAAAATGAAGTGTGGCAATATTTCCAGAGTATCGCAAAGAATGTTTCTGGTGAAATCAGCAATGTGAGCTGGTTGTCAGTGCCGGAACATTCACTGATGAGTAAAGTTCCAAATGAGGGATTGTGGGTGCATGTTTGGGGTGGGAAACGGCAGTGACCGTCCAAATCGATGATATATCCATACATGTTTACCGATGCAATATGGGTCACAATTTTTAAACAGATGCCGCTATAAGCATTGCAGGTCTAACCTTAAAGTAATGACAAGGGTTCTACGGCACATTTATCCGTAAAAATCACCAATTTGAAGAATCAGGATTTGTAAAAGAATCGATCCCCTCCCCCAAACACGTGTGATTTAATCTCTAGAAAGAAACTGATACAAGATGCAAGATTTCACCTCCTTGATGTCCCATCCCCCCCCCCCCCCCCAATTTTCTAACTTTGCTAAGGATCCCCAATGTGGATTGCCCACATAAGGATCGCCCCCGCCACCTCCCCTGGGAATGAGTGGGATTTTAAAACAGGAAGTGTGTAGAAGCTCCAGGCAGCTCGTCTCTTATTCCAGACTAAGGGGATTACTCTCCCCTGTGTGTGTGTGTGTGTGTGTGTGTTAATTATAAATGCCTTAATGGCGCAGTACTGCATGGTGAATGCAAGCAGCTTAGGGATGTGCATCTCCATAACTGCTCGACGCACTGCCTACAATCCCATACATTAAAGATGTACATGAAGCGCCTACTATTGTGATGTGTAATTCACCCCTATTGAGAAGCAGTGCGATTTGACATGATACGCTGCATTGTCGGACACCCCTGCACCTCGAGATAAACATGGCGACGGACTTGCAGCAAACCGGCCACTTGCAGGAGTAGAGAACTGGAGAATTAGTGGAGGAGTTTGAGAGAGAAATGGTTTAGAGAGAGAATGAATCTAAATATAAAATTATTGGTCAAATTATTGGGCACATTTCTAAATAATGAAGGCCTAAGAGTTCTGCTCATGAATATTTTATTTACTCCCTTTTATTCTCCTGAATAAAATTACGATCCCTAGAGCGGCTGAGGGGTGAGGGCTGGCTTCTATCAGTGTGTGTAGCAGCACTATGGTGTTTTGCAGCATGACTACGACATGCGAGTCGACGACTTCCTGAGACGCACCCAGGCAGTGGTTAGCGGCAGACGCAGCCGCCCTCGAGAGCGAGACCGGCAGCGGGAGAGGGACCGGCCCAGGGATGCACGCCGCGACCGGGAGCGAGAGCGGGAACGGGAGCGAGGACGGGAGCGGGACAGGATGAGGGAGCGCGAGCGGGAGAAAGAGCGAGGCCGCTACCGCAGATAGGCGGCACGCTTGTCCTTTTGCTGCCCTGTACCTTCTCTACAGATTGTGCTGTTTTTATTTCTTATCGTTTGTTGTCCTTTGGGAACCCGAAGACTGTGTATCATGCATGCAGTGTAACAAAATGATTAAAGCCAACCAAAAAAGTGAAATAATGCTGGTTAGTTTCCGGGAGACACATTTGAAGAGACTTTTCATTTTGTAATCCTGTTACTTGCTTTTTGGGACCCAGTTTTGTAATTGTCCCCAAAAGGCCTGGTCATCCCCCCAGTGTCTGTGTTTGTACCTGCACATGGTTCAGTGAAGACGTCACTACCAAAGTTGGTCTGTCTGCACTGAAGGTTACTGTCCTGTACTCAGTATGTTTTTATTAACACTTTTAAGTTTCAAGCCATGTATTTTTCTAGCATTTGAGTGACAAGCAATATTGACAAGTCCCTCAGTCCACCCCGTGAACCCAAACTAAGGCTCGATCAGTGCTGTATAGCTTCATGTTTTGAATATCTGTAAAATGATTTTGAATTGTAAACGGGATGTTTGTGGTTCAGAAAAAGCTAGTATCTTTTAGTGATACCTTTTTGTACAAAATTGAAACCATTAAACAAAAATCAATATATGCGTGTTGTGATCCTTTCTGCTTGTGGGGGTGGGGGAGTAATCCAAGAGAACTCGACTGTAGCCATAATATGTATACAAATGAGCCGGTATGTGTTGGGTGGTAGACTAACATGAAACGCATATTTTCCGTTGGAGCCTGTGAATCAGGGGTTCACAACCATTGGTATTGGTGCATGGTCACTATTCCATTAAATCACAGAAACTGGGTTTTGTGGAGGGTTTGGTTGACTTTGGCAGAACAACGATATTTCAATTTTTCACAACCCCTCACATTCACATGTTCTGCGTGCATCTAAAAAAAAAAATGGAGACTGTTACACCCCCGACTGTTTTACTGACATGAAGTAGCCTGCAGATATCAAAAGCTCAGGAACCCCCACTGTAAGGAAAACAAAACAAGCTCCCTTGGTAGTTAAGGTGTCAGTGAATGCATTCTTCAAAGCACCAATAATTCCCAACATGAAGTATAGACAGGCAGTGTACTTCTGCAGACAGGACAGAACCAAAATAAGAGAAGTCAACATCCTGTTACATGATACGGTAATATGGCATCTGGCTTAGCTTAGTTCAGCTGTCAATTAAATATAAATGGAGGAGTTCATTTTCTATGGCTGAGCATGAGGAAACTGGACAACAGTAGTTTCGATATGAAATCAGATCCTGGAGCAGGATAGGCTGCACAGTGTGTCTGACTTTATCCAAGAGGCTCGCATCTGGAAACAACCTGCTGGTTTCCATGTTGCTTCTACAATAACTGGCATGGTTCCACGTCACCTGATTATGCACACACACCAAATGCTTGGAATACGTTTTAATGTTTTGCGCTTTACAAAAGGACATAGATGCAAATAACTACAAAACAAATCTATGACACTCCTTTCTTTAGTGGTGGTAGTCTGAGGAAAAACAGCTTTTAGAATGACTTGGTCAGACGAGGGTATTTTATACTGTGAGTAACATGCCAGGCAGGGGTGGACTTTCCTGTGGTACATTTTGCCAATTGTGATCAACCAGGGGCCACCAATGAAATAAAGTATTATTCATTAATCATCTCTTGCCAATGACCTGCAAGCACACATTGATCAGCCAACGGATTGGGCTCCCGTTAGGCTATATATAATATAATGTTGGGGTTGGGGTATAAAGTCCGGCCCACTGAGAAAATTCCCGATCTTCTAAACGGCCAGTCCACCCCTGATGCCAGGGAACTGACAATTTGACAAAATGCAACAACATTTTCAGGTCACAGTCCATCCAAATTTGGGGTGAGGGGAAAAACAGCATTACAATTTAAATAAAGAAATGACATTATGAGAAACCAATCTAAAAGCACTAATTTTATTGCTATAAAATTCACATTACTGTTTTAAAAATTACAATATAGCAATAAAAATAGGCACTAGAAATGTTATAGCATGCGTTAAAAGAAAAATGGAGGGTACAGAATGCATTCATTTACTGACAATAGGCAGAAGGTCTCCGTTAGCCTTCATAGCTTTAATCTTAGCTTTTATGTTGTCGTCCATGGCCTGTCGACACCGTATGGCGTAATGAGCCAACGTCTCCTCCTTCTCGTCCCAGGGGGCCAGAGAGTGGAAGACCTCTGGGGCGGCCAAGCTGAGCTCAGCAATGGCGGCAGTTCGGGAGATGGTATTACGGTCCACGCCGACCCTGTCGAAGGCCACCCTCATGGAAACGCTGCGCCGGAACTCCTGAAGAGCAGTCATGTACCGCGCAATGACACCCACCACGTTCTTCACTGCAGAAAGAACAGTCGCATAGCTGAATGCCACCTTCGATTAGGTAGCTGGCTCACCAAACGCATCACTTCCTGGGCGAGTTGTGCTTCACTTCCCTGTTAATCCACAGTTGATCCGACATTTTAAATAAAATGCGCATGCCGTCAACAATGCGGAACCGGTAAAAATATTTTTAACCTTAACAAGGTTCATTTTCCCTGTGGTGTACCAAAACACTGACAAAGATTTGTTAATGAGTTTCTATTGGTAATTTATTCCACAAATGAATATTAAGAATAACTTTACAACTAAAATGCTTTCCAGATGCAGTTTGGACATCTACTTGGAAGACGCTTCTCACCAGCTTGAAGCAGCAATCGCTTATGACTACGTGGTCTATGTCCTAAATAGGGCTGTCACTTTTTAACCATATTCGAACATTCGTTTAAACGTGATGTGAACGATTCATATTCAAGCTATAATTAACCCAATCCAAATTGAAAGTGTCACTGTAGCCTATTAGAGAGTTTGCAGTATTTCTGCAATCCCACTACATATCTGCTGCAACCTGACGGCATGGATAAACCAAAATAATGCAGACATGCCATGTAACTTTAATATTAATATATTTTTATATGTATTTATTAATAATTACGGTGTCTATTCACCGCTAGTGACTTTAAGCTAGGCTATTGAAGCTATAGAACATGAAGTTGCACACACAAACTTTTAAATATATTACAAACAATGAAAGATACCGCAGCTGGAAAACTGCATGGAAGAAAAAGGAAAAAAGCGCCAGCCTTAGTCCTTACTCACTACAGTACTCGGGGACTTACTTCGAACGCGAGTATTTTCCCCTTCCCTACTCCTCTTCGAGCTCTTGATGCTCTTCTGTCGCTCACCGGCACGCACGTCCATCTCGTCGAAGGAGTCGAAGAGCACGGGCGACTCGAACGACACGGCCTCGTCGGGGAAGACGCCGCTGTGCTGGCTGGAGCCGCTGGGCTCCGGCTGGCTGGGAACAGGAGGCCTCCGTTTCTCTGACGGGCACAACAAACGGCACCTTCGAGTGGCTCCTCGGATGCAATACACCAGTTTTCAGCGGCAAAGCCCAACGAACCATGGTGGCGTTGGCCAGGTAAAAAAAATAAAAATAAAAAATACGATCCCTTTCGGAGACATTCTTTAGCTAAAAAAATATTTGGCTAAACACAGAAAGCCAGTGTAACTGGGGAACCATGCCATTCCATCAGCATTAATAATACAGTAATCAATAATACAGTCATCAATAGTGGCTAACAGCCCACTGCCAGCCCACTGCCAGCCCCCGTGCCCCTTGGCTGTGCAGTCCCGAGTTCCCCGAGTGGATTGTCACTCCTGGGGACTTCAGGACAGGTGCTCTGTTAACAGACGTTTCACCCCTGCAGCACTCGATCACATGATGTACTGCATTCTTATACCGGTGGGCCAACAACAAACTGACAACTATCCAAAACAAATATGTCAGTCTGAATGTTTTCTCTGCTTTATAATCGGACAAATATGGAATGGGGCAGTGCCACTGCGGTAATGTGACATGCTTCAAACAGTTTCAAACAGGAATCCACTACCCACCTCCTTAATCATGTGGGATGGCAGCTGCCAGGTAGCTATGCCTTTGTTTTGTTTTTTGTAGCTATTTAAGTGCCATTACTGCACACAGGCAGATGCAGAGTCATTAGGACAGTGGTGTTAAGTGTGATAAGGCTGCATCTGACCTACCTGGACGATGACTCAGCTGGTCTTGGAGGAAGTCACAGATCAACTCTGCCTTTTTGGTCAATTCCTGCTGG
>JAABNY020000119.1:20579211-20591727 GCA_015164015.2 Brevimyrus niger
ACCTACCTGGACGATGACTCAGCTGGTCTTGGAGGAAGTCACAGATCAACTCTGCCTTTTTGGTCAATTCCTGCTGGAGCAGCGTTTTGTCCTGTTTAAGACCTTTTATGGTCTCTTCCATCAGTTCACTTTTCTTTTTTTCTGCCTGCAACATAACTTTGAGTTTCTCTATTTCAAACAGAGTAGGAGAACCTGTTGGAGCAAATAGATTTTTACACCATGAAAGTCTGCTATTCTAAACAAACACGTTGACAGCAGTCACATTTACTTTTAGTACAAAAGTTCAATTTTCCTAAACTGGCATTTCCACCGGTCCACGCTTTTGCTCCCTCCCAGCTCCCAGTAGCAAAAATTGTAAACTGTCTGTAGGTCCCTGTGGACCAGAAATTCTGATACCACAAGTCAGGAAATCGTATCACTCAAATACACCGTGGTTTCACATCACAATCTTAAGTACTTATTTTACTCAAATACTTGATTTGCACATAAAAAGCAGGTTTCAAATATTTAATAAATTAGGGAAAACCTATTTTATGAACAAAAAAAAAAATTCTCTTTAATAATAAAAAAAAAAACTTCAGTATAATAACCTTGTATGAAAGGTTTGTGAAACTTGTACCTAATGAGCACAATTAATACCCTGATAAGCCAATCCATCGGAGCTATTTTTTTCCCCAATGGTTAGTTGCTGCATTAGCCAACTACACCAACACTGAACCTGCGGGAAAAAGCACTTGTGACTGTCCACCTTCATGTATAGTATGTTGGTAAACGATGAACCAAGTCGTTAAATGATCATATTTTCCACAAAACTGAATGCAGCTGAGCCAAGACATTTTGCTATGAGATATAAAAAATATTTTAAAAAACGTGATTTCGTCAAATCAATTTTAATAAAACATGCAGTTAGGCGTTTCGCTTTTGTACAGCAGAACAGTGCAGTTACACCACAAGACCGGCGTTTACCGGAAGTTTCTGCGCTGGGCTCCACGCTCACATCCAGCTCCGGGTTGGACAGGGCCGAGGAGGCCTCCGCGTCTCCATACGGCAGGGATGCCCCGTCGCACTTCATCAGATCCTCACTGGACACCGTCTCCATCAGCTCTCCGTGAGCTCCCAGCTGCATGGTCGGGAGGGGACTGCGCGCCGCCTCGCTGCATCCCGAACTGGGGCCCGGGTCCAGCCTCTGGAGGGCATCCACCGGGCTGGGGGGCGCCGCGTTCCCCAGCAGCCTGCTCTGTCCGCACGGTGCCAGCCCGCAAAGGGCTTTGGCCGCAGCCGTAGGGAGCGGCGAATGCGAAGGGGACTCTGCGTTGGGGTCGGTGACAGGGGGCTTGTGACCGCCCACGTGCAGGAGTGACGTCCTGCCTGGCGGATGGGGCAGGGAAACCTGTCGGCCCAACCGGGACACAGAGAGCGACGAGGGGCCGCCGTCACAAGAGCCAGTCAGCTGGGCGCCCAGCACAGTGTAATAGTCCTCAGGCATCTCCTGCTTAATTTTTTTCACCCCCGAATCCCACAGTCCCTCCTCTGACCTTTGGAAGCCTGCCTGCCCCTGTGATAGCTTACAGCTTCCCCTCTTTCTGGCCGTATAGTGCAGCTGACGCTCGTAATCGGCATCTTCGTCCGTCGCCGAGGACTCGCAGGCCGCGTCCAGGAGCGTGCTGCCGTATTCCTCCGCGTTCTCGTCCATCTCGGACGGGTCGCTGCAGTTCGAAATGTCACAGGACTCGCTCACTTGCACGCAGTGGGTCTCCACTTTGGAGGCCCTGCCCAAAATCCTTTCCCCGGAGCCAGGCGCCATACCGGACACGCCCCCATGGTGGCCGTCCTGCTCGGAACCCGACTCCTTCGACCTGGAGCCGCAAGCAGCCGTCAAAGACCAGTGGTAGGCGTGCCCTGCACTGCACCCCCACATAGCTGTAAGGTGCCCATGGGACCCCCCACTCAGCAAGTGCTTTAGCCCAGGAATGACAGTGCAGATGGTACCGTGACTGTGCGCCCAGCTCACCAGTTTGGATAAATCTTCGGCAGAAGTTTGCAAGTAGTCATCCATGTTGGTCTCAGCTCCCTGAAACAGGAGTTTGTCACTGACCACTTTTAAGTTCACGCACATCAGGTCTCCACAGCATGTCACTGTTGTATCATCGAAATGCATTGTGCAATATACTAATTCGATACTTAACACTAGATGGCGCTGCTTAATATCATAATCACCATGTCTGTAACCTATAAGGCAATGTAGACAGTATAGTCCAGGGCTATTCAAATCAAAGTACTCAAGGGTCCAGCAGTGCTGATTTTCCAGGCTTCCTTTACCTGTGAGCCAGGTGTGATGCCTCTGTGGCCAGTCAGAATCAGTCAGTCATTCTTAAACTAGGTACCTGGGTGAACTGAAATCATGGCCTGGATTGGGACTCGAGATTCAGATCTGAAGAGCCCCGGTATAATCTGTACAGCCTCATGTACGATGGAGAAACAGTACGTTGGTCGATTGTGGCGCCGTTTAAACTAATGTAAAGACACCAATTCACCTATTTCGTTCTTTTTATGTTTTGACTGTATGCAAAAATATAGAAACCATGCGAACTCTTACACACCTAGCGGCGGGAATGGAGCCGCAGCACCTGAGACGTGAGGCTGAAGTACTAATAGTATCAATGAGTCACCAATCAAAGGAAAACTTGTGATCTCCTTTAACCGTTAAATAAAACGGTACGACTAATTAAATAATTCAGGAGATCTCCGCCCTTTGGAAATGCACAATAAAAACAATATGCATACATTCAATCTCAATGAAGTAAAATTACGCGACGCACAAATCCCATAAATAAACCTATACTGAGGTTCCAGGATCAATAATGAAACTTATTCCGTTAAATCCGGTAGTGTTAATGCACCACGCAGAGCGACTAGCTGGTTACTACAACACGGCTGCAGACTGACAGGGAAAGGGGACGCTTCACTGATATCCGAAAAAATATATACCAAGGGGATAGTTATCAGCCCTCGGGGACCTTGCTAACCAATCTCGCTTTTGATTACAAACAGGAAGCTCTCATTTTGACCGCATCCAGACGATTTACCCTTTACCTGCTTGGCTGTCTGCCTTTTCGCCATTCTTCCAATAAATAATTCCTCTTGTGCCCGCGACCACTTCCGCACAAACCGGAAATACGGGTATTCAAGGTACGCAGAACCCCCCTCCCAGATTGATTTTTAATGGGTCTGTGCTAAGGATTAGGGATACAGCCTTCAGCCGAGCGGCAGCCTTGGTGTTATTATCAGAACAAAGGTGCGGGGCTTTTATTTTGACAGTGACTATTTCGTCGCCTGAATATGACGCTTAAGGAGAACGCCATAGGCATCAGTGTGCAATGAAAAATAACAGTATCTTGTACGAAATATACCATTACACTACATAGGTCAATGTTTACCAAAATCCCAGATGTTTTGCTGAAATAAAAAAACAAATAAAACCCATTGTGTTTGTTCACTGCTACGTGTGTTCGGTTTTGTGGGATTTGTGCTGCTTTCATTTTTTAATAGCAATTATTTTTCTCGGGCGAAAACGTCACCCCCTACCCCTTTACTGTCACTCCAAAACTAGTAATTCACCAAATATCTTTGAAAATAGAATATCGCGAGAAAAAAAAAATCTTAAGATCGCTAATCGCTAGGTTTGTTAAACAAAAGCCCCACCCATGATTTGTAAAACGCACAACGGCAATTGTTACAATTAAGGTGATAAATTATAAGGACGTTTGTCTAAAGTTATTTTCCACAGTGAATAATTTTATTTCGCGTTCTTTATATCTGCCGTAAATGTGTAATGTGTACCCGACTGGAACACCATTGCTCTCTTGAAGACTCACGTATATGGATATTTTTTGGGTACTCGATGGCTTCATTGATCATGCGAGTCCAAGCACCACACCTGCTGTCTTTACCAAGTTACAGGTTCTAGTACAGTGATTTTCAACTAGTGTGCCGTGGGAGATTATCTCACTTAATTGGTCTAAAAAAAACTTTTTTTGAAAATTATTTGCAAATATGTCATTGTCAAGTATCTGTCCTGTAATAGCGATGTATCCCGAATAAACAAAGTTATTTCAGCATTACTCCAATTTTTCCAAGACGTACCTGTATGAGCTGAGCTTTTCTAGCCTGACTCGTATAAAAGCTTAAAACAGAGACTGAGAGCTGTTGAGGAAGAGCTTCTTGTGTCTGTCTTCAATTCCTGTCAGACTATCAGCTTTGTGTTCATCCAAACAGGCTCAGGTTTCACGCTGAGTGAGTATAAGTAAATCGAGAGACTATTTTCCTATTACTAGGCTACAGAGTATCATTTAGTAACATTTTTGGTTGGTGGTGTGCCGTGGGATTTTTTCAGTGTAAAAATGTGCCGTGGCTCAAAAAAGGTTGCAATAATCAGGCGAGAGGAGTACCTCAAAGTATTCTTGCTCGCTGCTGTTATCTGTTTCATCCGATTCTTCGTGGTCAGGCTCCTGTTTTGCCTGCACATAGTCCACACCAAGGTCCTGGCAGACATTATATCCATTTCTTTTCACTAATGTGTAAAGAGCCTTGGAGGATATAAGACCATTCAGGTTTTGACTAAGTTCCCTCCACACTTTGTCTGATGGCACAGTGATTCTGCCATCTTTCACTATTTCTGATCTTTTCTCTAAGATGATTTGAACAATCTTTTCCTTGGGAACTTTTGGTAGCCTCGGCATTTGTATAACTAGAGATAGAAAGTAGCGTCACAAACGGGTAGAAACGCGGCACTAAATAACCAGCCCGGTTTGTTTCCGTTCGCTGTAATGTGTGCATGCGTGTGGGTGGGGCTGCGTGACGTCATCGCCCGGAGAAAAAATATTGGTATTATCTTGAAAATGGAAGCAGCACAAATCTTATTTTTTGCGGCACAAAACAGCACAAACGTAGCACTAGCTAAATACGATGGCTCATTTATTTGTGCTGAAGGGCGGCACCTTCACGGCACACGGAGCTCACAGTCAGCTCTGTGTTTCAGTGAAGGACCCATTCTAGACACTAGATGGCGACATCAGATTTCCCACCAGGTAGGTCATAGTCGTTTCCCATCAGGCGCTGCTGCCTTTTCCGGGTGACTCTGCGTTCAAACTTCCGGAAAGCCGAGCGCAGGGAAAGCGGACGGGAGCGCGCCCGCGTCCTCGTAGCGCAGGTCATGTCTTGTTATTGAGGTGAAGGGTCAGTCTGTGAGCTGTAGCACTGTAGACTTGCATTTGGACTTTTCTGCTGCATGAGAACTGACGCCACTTTTGATAAGATCGAAATATGTTGCCCAATACGGGGTAAGTCGGTGTTGTGTCATCTACCTTCGTCTTTAAAAAAGTGGACAAAAAGTTATTTAGCTAATTATGTACACCTTTATTCTTGTAACGTGCACTGTAAAATCTTCATCAACCTCTTAGTATAGTAAACCAGCGTCAAAAACTGTAGTGCCACTGTGTATTTTTATTTTACGCTAGTCAAGTACTTTTGCATTTCGTTAACTTATTACAATTTTGCACTGTGTATGTTTTTATGTGTGTTTCTATATGTGGAATAAATACAGGCGATGTGTAAGCCGCATAGCCAAACACAGCAGGGTCCCGATAGCTCGCACTCAGAGTCTAACATTTAATGAATACAACAAATTACGGGCCGAAGTAATTTCTCGTTTTGGTGCCTGCTTTTCAGAAGGCTCGCAGGTCGCACCCTGTTCATTACCGGGGCCAGCCGTGGCATCGGGAAGGCCATCGCCTTGAAAGCTGCCCGAGATGGTGCCAACGTGGTGATCGCTGCCAAAACTGCCCAGCCGCATCCCAAACTTCCTGGGACCATCTACACCGCTGCAGAAGAAAGTCAGGCCTTTCATTCCTGGCTGCATGTGTTAGGCTGTTCATGGGAGTCGTGTTTGACTCAAAACATACAATTTTACAACATCCCGTTTTCATTTACACATTACATAAGTTTGAGAAGAAAGACGTCACACTATGGCATATTTAATGAGAAACGTATTGAATATTTTAGCAAATAGATTTGAGACGATTCAGGCTTAATCTGTGGTCCTGTTAATCAGAGTAACAGGCATTACAATGGCTTCTATACCCTATCCTCTTTGCAGTTCAAGCAGCTGGAGGTAAAGCCTTACCCTGTGTTGTGGATATCAGGGATGAAAAGCAGATCAGCGATGCAGTGGAGCAAGCAGTAAAGAAATTTGGAGGTGCACCTTGTTTGCGTTCAGTGTAGCCTAATTTTACTTATGAGAAGTCAGACCTAAAATTGGCAACATTGTTCAGTAACATTTTTTTTCCTCTACTTTTTGTGTTTTGTTTTTCCAAGGTATTGACATCTTGGTAAACAATGCAAGCGCCATAAATTTAACTGGCACCGTGGAGACGCCAATGAAGAAAGTGGACCTTATGCTAGGCATCAACCTGAGAGGGACGTACCTGACGTGGGTGAAACGCCTACTGAGCATAGATCCTCTCAACTCGCTGTTCATTTTAATAGCATCTTCACATCGTCCGGAGGTGGGAAGTTCAGGCCCAGAAGCTACCGGTGCAAAGCAGGGAATAACCCAGGATTGGGCACAGACTACAAACAAAATATTAAAATTTGAAACATGAATGTTTAAAGGTTGGCCTGTGTATGGTGTGACATCATTATCCTAAACTTGTTGGGAGGGGGTCACTTACTATTTGACTAATAGTATGGCTGACTGGAATGCAACAATCAGGGGTAGGCAGCCCTGACCCTGGAGTGCTGGTATCCAGCATGTTTTCAAACCTACCCGATGAGTTACTATCTGCCTGACATCAAGTGTGGTTCATCAGAGACCAGGTAGAATGAAAAACCTGCTGGATACTGTGAGGTCAGGATTGGGGTTGCCTATCCCCGAGCCAGACAGTGTTCCGCTCCTATCATTGTCCTTCTAACACAAATGGGGGTCATGTCTTTCTCAGGTCGAAGCTGTGTATCCCATACCTCCTGAAGAGTAAAAACCCTCACATTCTCAACTTAAGCCCTCCACTCAATCTGAATCCCGTCTGGTTTAAAAATCACACAGGTAAGCTTCATTGCATAGAAGTAAGACTAATCGCCTTTCAGGCAATTCTGGAACAGGGTGACTTTCAATAAAAGACAACTTCACTAAAATGACAAAGGGTCCTGAGGCAAGTGGTTCCGAGTATGATGTAAGCCATTTGCTTGACGGCTCCTCCCCGTCTCTGCCCTCTGCAGCATACACCATGGCCAAATATGGCATGTCCATGTGCGTTCTGGGAATGGCTGAGGAATTCAGAGGGTCTATCGCAGTCAATGCCTTGTGGCCCAAGACAGGTAAATGGGTTATTGTTCAGGAGACTGAATCTGGTTGCTGTAACCTTACACCACAGAGATGTCATCAGTGTTAAAAAAAAAAAAAAAGCATTTGCCAGCCCCTGAGCATTTCCATTTAACATTTCTGCTTGCATTCCCATTGGCTGATGGCTGTCTTTCTCTCCCAGCCATTCAGACGGCAGCCATGGACATGCTGGGAGGCTCTGGCATCAGTAAGCAGTGCAGGAAGGTGGACATCATGGCGGATGCGGCCTACTCTATCCTGAACAAGCCCACCACCTACACGGGCAATTTCACCATCGACGAGGACATACTGAGAGCGGAAGGAATCTCTGACTTTGACACATACGCCGTTGTTCCAGGTGTGTGATCGCTTACGCAGAGCGGTGGTGTGTGCATTTGTGTGAATGTTTGTTTATCCAGGCACTGGGTTCGTTCAGTTTTTAGTTTTAGTTTCCCATCAGCTGACAGAATGGCTATGCAATGCTGGTGACTGCTGGACACACTCCGGTACGCCAACGTGAACCGCTCTTCCTCCAGGGGGCAGTGTCTGCCTCTGCCTGTGATCAGAAGGTCACTGGTATGAATCCTGTCATCAGCAGAATAGTCATATCTTCCTTAGACTCCTGAGCTAGGTCCTTAACCCTACTTTGTAGTTTTGAATTCTGGGTAAATGGCCTAGTCCTGTGCTCTGAAATGTAGACGTAATGGGCTGGTTTCTTGAACAAGGATTAAGACTAGTCTTGGACTAAATTGCAGTTTCAATGGAGATTCACCATTGTAACTCAAAGCTAGTCTAGGCTTAGGCTTAATCCTTGACTGGGAAACTGGCCAAATATGTACATCTATGTCTCAAAGGAGAGCATGATGGGATAAGCAAAGAGACGCATTCCAATGTATCTGTAAGGCATTTAGTCTCATTGGTGGGCATTTGTGCCTGACTGCAGTGTGCAGACAACCGTGAGGTTAGTTCATCTGTCACGTGGATGGATGGATGAATGGATGGATGGATGGATGATGGATGAATGAATGAACTGATTCTTTGTGTTTGAACAGGACATACTCTGCTCCCTGACTTTTTCCTGGACAGCGACCCAGAAGAAGTTAAGAAGCAAATGGTGCACGAGGGTGAGAACAGAGGCAAACTGTCACCCATAGTTACTGTGCATAATCAGGATAAATCTGATAGTGACCTTGAAAGGATTCCTTTGAGTAGAATGGTTTCTTTAAATAGTATGAATGGTGCACAGGCTGTAGGCACTGTCTGATCACAAGAATGGTGGACAGAGTCAGAAATGGGAGAGAAATCAGGAGATAATGTAGGGGCCAGTCCTTGAAACTCTATCATTCCATGGGGGATCGTGCGGCTCTGTGGGCTAAGCCTGTCTGCCTGTAATCAGAAGGTCGCCAGTTCAAACCCAGCCTTAGTACGTCTGCGGGTCCTTGAGCAAGGCCCTTAACCCCCAGGTCCCTGGTACAGCTTACTCCACAAAGAGCAAGTTAAGGAGGCATAAAAAAAGACAATTTCCCCACGAGGATCAATAAAAGTATCAATTATGATTATCAATTATTATTATTGTTATAATTCATGACTGAAGAAGATCCATACTGTAATCATTGACTGCGGTTCCCACAGGAACTAAGGCTGAACAGGCAGATGCAGGAGGCTTGGCAACCGGACCCATTGCTGACACCTTCAAAGCCATTCAAGGAATCCTGAGCCCCGATGTCATTAAAACGACGCAGGGAGTTTACAAGTTCAACATCACTGGTGAGTGGCTGCTTGAGTCGCGCGCGGCAGCCGTGGCCACATGCCGCTGGCTCACCGGAGGCGGGGCTTGATGTCCTCAGGAGACGACGCCGGCGTGTGGTACATCGACCTGAAGAACGGCCCGGGAAGCGCAGGCTTTGGGGAGCCCCCGAACGGGGAGGCGGATGTCATCATGACCTTGGACGGCGTGGACTTCATCAAGATGTTCAAAGGTGGGCTGTGATAGCGCAAGGAAGATGGCGGCCATCAGAGGCGTCCTGCAACGTGTCTGAGCACACGGTCAGGAAAAGGATACAGCCTTGATTCCCCACAGAACAAACATGAATGTACCCCCAGTAGTATAAAAATGTCCCTCAGAGTCTATTTCTGTACCTTAAAAGGTGCCTTTACCTACAGCCAAGGGACCCTTAAAGGTACAGCCCTAGTGACAAGTAATTATATCATCAAAGGTACAATTCGGTACTTCTTTTTTCCCCTGACAGTATGGGTGGGATAGGGACAGGAACGGGCATAGAAGTATGGGTGGTTTTAATCATTATTGTCCCTTGATACCCACACCTGTTTTAACTGCACAATATCTGTCAAGCAAGTGCCATATTATTGAGCAGATAATTTAAAATGGAAAACTAGCATCCCCAAGATAGATGGATAGACTGCATATAAAAACAGTGCCTGCATGTTGTATGTTTCCTCAGATTTATTTATAAGGGCTGGGATTGTGCCTTTTCCTAACAGGTCAGCTGAAGCCAACGATGGCATTTATGTCTGGAAAGCTGAAGATAAAGGGTGATATGACTCTTGCCATCAAGATGGAGAAGATGATGACGATGATGACGTCTAAACTTTAAGGAAAACATGCTGCCATTTCTCCAGCACCCCCGTCCATTGTTCATTCAGCATTTTATCATTTTCTAAGCTTTGTAACAATGCTGATTTAGCTGTTCTTCAGTCTCATACGTAAATACAAATGTAACAGTTGTATATAAATTTTGTGAAAATGTACGCAATCAGCTGTTGGTCTCCTGCAGGCTCTGTGCCCCTATTAGGATTATAGGATGACTCTGGGTGTGAAAATGCAGCCTATGCTCAGGGTTTTCCAGAGTGGTTCACAAATGATTCTGTTACCACCTCAATGTGTACAGCAGATATAGAATGACAATCAGATTAGACGAAGGTGCCATCACAGTAGATGACCTCACCAATTCTGAAGATACTGCCCTTACTGTAATGACACATGTATAACACACGACAGACTTACTGCACAGCTAAACTTTCAGCGAGGCTGATAATCTGACAACAGAATTTAGCAAAGTCGCCCATGTGTGTATGGTTAAGAATTAACTCCATCAGGGCCTACAATAAACGCGGCAATGGTTAAAAAATAATAAAAAAAAAAAAGATTCATATCTTCATGATCGAAAGGGGTTGTCAAGTCCTAAAACACATCAAAACCTCATCAGTAGTAATAAGTGCCTGATAATTATTAGTGCTTGTAGGGGCTCAAAAAAGATCCAACCTTATCTAGTGACACATTTCATCATTCGGGGTCCAGTGTCCCCTTCACGTTTCAGGACTGGATTAACAAACTAAATTCAGAACTTTTAAATGGTTTAAACCAAGAATGCTAACAAATAAGTAATAGATGCTCAGCCACCACCCTACTGGAGTTCAGCATGAAAGAAGCAGAAAGTCTGGGAAAAGCTATGAATCCCCACACACTAAACAGTCATTGCCAACAGGCCTCTGACTCCCAAAATTGATAACCCCACCCTAAGCAGAAGGCGTCCAAGTATGGACCAATTAGATCACATGCCCATTTTGGTATTATCTTTTATTTTTCTTCTTTTCAATCTATTTTGTCCTTAGGTCTTTGACCTGCGTGATGTTGCCGTTTGCAAATTGTCTGTAGTTATTTCTTCTGAGTTATACCTCTTAGTTTATGTCTTTACATGATCGCCGTATAGTGTTCAGGCTCGTGTTTCTCATATTAACAAAAGGTGGAGCGTTTGATGACTCCGCGACAAAGCTGTATGTACTTAGTCAGCACAGCCAGCCAGATACCGCATTTCAGGATCGTGCTAGATATTTTCACAAATGACCGACCGTTACCTACTGCCTCTTTACGCGCCGTCTTGACCCAGGTTATCATCTGTCCTACTAACTCATCACAGCACAGTATGTCCATTCCTTGAGATGTGGGAGTGAATAAGCAAAACGACAGTATAGAAAGTGGCTCTTGTGGTGTGAAAAATGATTGTGTGCTATTTTTAGTGGTAAAGCACATCACAGGACTCTAAATTATGTGCAGACGTACATAGCGTTTTACTATGAACGCCCCAGCACTAAACGCAACCAGTTAATGCTTATTACTGTACAACAGTGTATAATAAACTCTTGTCATTTATCCAATCACAACTGAGTTTTGTAAAGGTGGCGACCAATGAAAGTTCAAATATTAAACACTTTAGCATGTACCGAGTGCATATAATCATTGCCATCCCCATTAATTAAAATAATTGTTTTTTGCTCAAATAATACTTCATCGACTTTGGAAATAGGTCATAAAAAGTACATTATTTTTTACATTAAAAAAGTATTGACATAACTCGGTATATATTGAAGGCAGATATAATTGCAATTGAAAATTTATGTAGGACAGTTAATGCACAAAGCCCTTTTGCACATTTTAATTAAAAAGTATTAACAAGTAGTTATTTCATATATACAGGTAAAAATACATAAATATATACTGAAGTCGTGGTAATTTCCGTTTCTTTTGATCAGATGACCAAAATTCCTAGCATCAGCAAGAAGAAAATAATTGAGGTTCTCCAGACAGCACAGAATCAAATTGTCAGTAGTGGTCATATAGCTGTTCCTTCTGACGATGTGTGGATTGCTCTGAGCCAGCAGCTGAACTGAAAATTTCAGCCAAAGCGTTGTATACTTTTGTAAAATGAAACCACCATAATGTATGGCAAGGTTTACGGATAGCTATGGTGGGGGCAGAGCAGGAAGGCAGTGATGACAGCGCACTGTCCTGTGAAGATTCATGGAGATGAAGATTGTGACTTACTGCAGACACCACAGACAGAAAACATCACAAGTTGCAGTGCAAATGTGTATATGTCAGTCCATTTCCCGAGTAAGGCTTTATGGCTTTGTGTGTGTGTGTGTGTGTGTGTGTGTGTGTGTGCGTGTGCGTGTGTGTCTCAGACCAGTCTCTGAGTGTTTAGTAGCCTGATGGCTTGAGGGAAGAAACTGTTCCAGACTCTGGTAGTGAGGGCCCGGATGCTTCGGTACCTCTTTCCAGATGGCAGGAGGATGAAGAGTTTGTGTGAAGGGTGTGTGGGGTCGTCCACAATGCTGGTAGC
>JAABNY020000119.1:20592953-20607417 GCA_015164015.2 Brevimyrus niger
TGCAGCCCCACGCCACCGACAACCCAGCCCGACGCACGCAAGGCGAAGCCGGCGGGGTGGGGGGGAGGGGGGGGGGGGGGGGGGGGGGGGGGGGGGGGTCACGCAAGTCAACAAATGGACTGAAAGGAATGGAAATACTGTCCTTTTTTTCTTGTGTTCTATCTGTTTTGACTCTGAAACAAAGCAGTCACCAAAATAACTTTTTATTATTACATCACATCAGATCTTTTAATGTAACACATATAAAATTCCCAAATTGTAATCATCTGTCTCCGGCCTGGTTCTGGGTCTCGCAGCACTCTGGCTTCCCAGCTGGCTCAGGGATGTCCTGCAGGGTGGTATTTGCCTTGGGCCTATGAGAGAGGGCCCTAGTGCTAGCGCCTCCTAGTGGCCGCCGACTCTCAGGGAAGGCGTCTGGGTCCTGCTCCTCCTTGTATAGTGGCATAGCTGTGCACTCATGTTTCCAGGCAGGTTTTAGCAGCACACAAAAGTCAATGCCTATACAAATGGATAAAACGACCAAGAACCAGCAAACAATCTAATGTGGCAACAAAACAGCTAATCAAACAAACGGAAACCACTATAAAACGTTTCTCTGGGGGGAGGGATACTTTGAAGTATACATAAAATGTATAAAATACATGTTAAGCACAGAGCAGCGATCAACATCACCAGAGTATCTTTTAAACAATTAAAGAGGCAAGAAATATCCAGGGCAGTACAGCTAGAATTTTTTTTGGGAAACACTGGTGGGCAACCAGATCTGTCCACAGGACATGTAATTTTATAAAGCAACAAAAACCCTCTTCAAAGCAAAAAATTAAAGACGCGTTTCGTTCCAAATGGTGGCAATATGACAATAGATTTTGCCTGTACATTAAAACCTTGGATTGTAAGTAACTTGGTCTGCGAGTGTTTTGCAAGACAAATACAATTTTTAAATTAATTTTAACTTGATAAACAAGTGAGGATTTGCAGTATTATGTATACACTTTGTCTGCCTAGCACCACGTGATCACAACTGAGCCGATGGTAATAATCTCCCATGCTCACACATATAGTCAAAGTTTAGTAGAAAAGCACTACCCGAATAAAAGTATAGCAGTGTGAGCGATGAATCTGTTAACATACACTTCCATTCACGATACTTTTCAAAGGTAAAATGCAGGTTAATTTGTTATGTAATGTAATGTATTTTTACTTAATATTTTGCATTAATCATTTTTATATGAATATTTCTAAGTTGTGGAACTAATCATCAGAGTTTCCATTATTTGTATTGGAAAAAATCGCTTTGGATTACACAAATTATGCTCGCAATCCGAGGTACCACTGTTCTTTAAAAAGAAGTGCTTGTTATACTGATTCTATTTAAGCATCAATGCAATAGTCCATAATGTATGAAAATTTATATTTGTTGCTTTGATGATAAAACAATGGCATTGTAGAGCGTAAAGTGTCAAATGAAACGAAGCATGACAAAGCAGCCTTTTCTGTAAATAGGCATATCATGGAAAATCAAAGAAAGCAAAGTAGCTGCAGGGATGTGGAGATTAAATTTGTAAAAGAACACTGACCTTTGCTGCTTATTCCTGTGATGGTTCTGGGCATTTACAGGGCAGAGACCACCAAACTGAAGTGATGTTAAATCACACATGTAATGAAATTATACCGATCTAATTGATTTCAACTGGTTGACTGGCTGCATAACACCAATCCGTTTAAATGCAGTTTAACAAATGAGGATTTTAAAACATGTTCTGCAGATGAACTGCTATGGCAATGGGGAGGTTTACACAATTAATTTTACACAATGAATATTACAGTCGCCTAATTTTAACCTCTGTATATACTGTAAATTGAATTTCAGAGGAGATGTCAGAGTTGGTGCTGGAGAGGCCCGACAGAAATTAACAGTGTAGATGCAATGCAAACCAATCAAAAGAGAGAGAGAAGAAAGGAGCTCTTTGACCGAGCCCTCAGCGACCAGACAGGATAGCCAATGAAGGCGTCTGCCTCGAGTGGTCTTCAACCAATAGAGGAGGAGAAAGCCAAAGAAATATGGAGACCGATGCAGAGCGAGTTGAAACCCGAGGTAAGACAAAGACACAGGAGGACTAAGGAAAGTACCGATGTCATTACATTTATTTAAGGCATGCTACAACTGAAGTTAGGGAGAAAGTAAGCAGAGTAGTATCTGGAGTAGTATTCATAGTAATAGCAATATTATTATAGGCAATACAAACCCAAACTGTCTTCTATAAAATACAGAAACACCATGCACACTGCAAAATTAGAAAACATGTTTCTTTAATAATCAAACCTCTAGTTGCATGTCATTACATTAAGTCAACAGTGGAAACCACTCTCTCCTGACCAATGGTGCCACAGTTACTGCTTTACAAAGGAAAGCTGCTTCTGGAAACTCAGTAAAAATGCACAAGACAAATTCTGTTTTTTTTCTTTATATTGCAAAATATATATTTTTGTTCCCAAACACTGGAAACAAAGGAAAAATAAGGAAAACAAAGGGGAAAATATATATACAGCATTTGTTTCCTTATTGTAATGGACATTCAAACAAAAATGGTGTCGTTATCACATTTCCAACTGAAAAATGCGGGGAGGAAAAAACAAAACTGAGGCTAAAAATGAACTTTGGGCTCACGTCCCCAGAGATGGAGTATATGCTCTTCCCACCGAGGCCAGGCATTCACACAAGGGATGAGAATTTTACCGTTAAAACAGCGTCTAATTTTCAGGACACAAACGACGCTAAGGTTTATTCATCCGCATCTTTAACTCGATGGTTTGCACAAAGCTCAAATTCAAATACTCCTTTGGTGTCTGTAGACTTGCTTAGTGATTTTTTTTTTCCTAAAGCTTTTAAAACAATCAATTTTCTTCAGTGAAACATTGTACATTACAAACTAAGATACAGGTCTGACCCCGTTCAGAGAGATCCTGGGATTATTTCCATTTAAACAGCCATTCTCATTAAAACGACTAAATAAATGAGAAAATGATCAAATGCATATGTGGCTTTGTCAAGACTTCGAGTGACAAGACACAAAGAGCGAGAGAACAGCCACATATGCAAATAAATTAGTCTTAATATGTCTTCTGTATAAATAAAATTATGACTGGACTTCAAACAATCTTGTGCCATACTTAATAAAAAAATAAACACATTTATTTAAAAGACTGTCTTGGAATCTTATTTTTACTTATTCAATCACATACAATTTGAAAAGCAAGACACTGTGTACACGATTTTTGACAGTAAAAAAGAATAAGGTCATATGTAATTAAGGTCTGTAAAAGGCACAAAAAACTTTGGTCCGGTTTTATATGTTTTTTTTAATAAGGTAAATATGAATATTGTGTTTAGCTGATTAATAAGGTACTTTAAAATGTGAATGAGCTTCTTCTATCTAAATCCTTAAAACTGAACACAAAATAACTAAAAAGACCCATAAGTCTTGTGTCTGTGGTCATTTTGCCCCCAGATGGTTTTGAAGTCTGACTTTTTAGTCATTAAAAAAGACTAGAAAAATCAGTTATTGAATGGGAGGGAAAATAAAGTTCCAATGCAGCCAATTCAGGCTTAGAGATGCCTACACTTCCCCTGATCAGTTTTAAAATAAATACGGTTAGCCAGAAATGACCTGATCTAAGCTTTTTATTTTTTTCCCCCAAAAGTAATGTATAACCCAAACCCTGCGATGAAACACTGACAGAGGACAACTCAAAGCAGTTTCACACCTTCTTTAAAACATCACACCAAAGATAAATCAACAAGCTAGAATAACGAAAAAATAAAATATATATATATTTATATATATGTATATTATACAGTGAATGGTTACATCCCTACGTAACAATCATGAAGATGCATCTCAGACAGATTCACACAAAAGGGCCAAACAAAGCATTCTTAAAGGGACGCTCTGTGCTGTGGGCCTCAACAGAAACGAGGAAGCTTGACTGAAAACATTCAGAAAAATCTTTTTTTTTTTCAGTCCCTACTACACACCAAATGAATCTTCCAGATATTGAGGGGAAACTGATTTTCACTGACTTCACACGGAAGCAACGCAAGAGGGACTATGAACAATGACAGGCGTGAGATTCTTTTACGTCTGCAACCGTGCCCATTTTGTGTCACAAGAACTTCTTTCAGAACATCACTAATGTACCTGTTGTGATTGGTTTTCATGCATTGAATATTCATTTTTTTTTGCCAAATTTAGTATCCGCAACGCATTTTGTAGTTAGTTTAGATGAATTTCCAGAAGGGTGCTTTTTTTAAATAAAAAAAAATAAATACAAATTTAGCTGTTAGGTCAGATCTACTTCCAAATTATTCATAATGATAGCATTTAATATACCTTGGTCCACCTGCCAGGCATGATCAATTCATTTGGTCCTTGCATTGCATTTACATACAATAACGAATCCAATAATACGTTAATTAAAATTAAGCAGCACTGACTAATGGCAGCTTCTGTTATATTTAAGGCATGCAATATCTTTTACTGAAATAGCCCTTGAAAATAGCAAATACGCCACAAGGAACCCGTAAGGAGATGTAATGAAAAGAAACTAATCTTTTAATGTTAACTGCTATGACTATTTACAAAGTCCTTGAGCTGTAATGTATTCATAATTATCTTATAACTGGAAATGTGATCAAATGCCACAGAGTTAGAGTACATTAAAGGCCGTATCTCATTGATACGACCAGATTAATCAAAGGACATATTTGATTATTTGTGATTCACAATGCAGTCTGATAAAGTTTAAGCCCACATTACTGTGAAAAATCTACATGAAACATCTGCAGAAAAGCCATTTCTGGTCCTTTGTATCTACCACAATAAAGAACAGCATAACATCAGCAGGGGTTCCTGGCTTCACGAGCTTCAATCAGGCCCTTTGTGCACAGATTTCACATGAGCACCCAGAATTTCCTAAGGTTTCTGTCAGATAATCTGGTTGTCTCAATTTTCAGACAAATAAGCCATAATTTTGCCCTATCTGTATGAGTTTATAATTTTATCCTACTCCATCAGCTTAACAAACTCCTCAAAGTGTAGGTTCATCCGAACCACTCTCTCCTTTCGAAGTTCCCAGGAAAATAAGGAGGCTTTAATAGAATGCAAAGCACCACCGAAAATGAAGCGTATTGTCGTGTAAATGTGATCTCATTGGTTTCTCTCCAACAGTGGAAGGGATAAGATGATTTGCACCATAAATACATACTTCAGGCACGTGTCTGAATGAGCTCTCTGGGAGAGAAGCCTACTGGCGTCGGTCTTGTGCCAACGACGGCTGATTTAGGCACTGGAATATGAACAAACTTGTTCGGCTGAAATGCCAATGCAAGTCCCAAACAAGGTTTGCTAATCATTTCCAAAGAAGAATGAAGTTCAGATCCATCAGCAATTTGCCTCCAAAATTGTTTTATCTTCACATAATAAAAGATGCCATAATCGGAAGGGTTAGAAGCCCACAGCACACACTGTTTGTCTAGTTAACCATTCAATCCACTATGTGCACCGAAAAACAACACACCCACATACACTTCCAATTAAGACAAGTAAAACAAAGGAACTCTCTCACCAACCCCACAAAGTAGTATATATCTTAGGTAAGGTTTCTAGAATCTATTTGATTATGAGCACATAATAAGGCACATAATAAGAAATTAAGTGAAGACACAGTAATATGATTTTTCTGTGATTTCTTGAGTGATTATATTGGTACAAAAACCCAGGAAGTTACAGATTTCTTTTCACTTCCATAAAAAAACTTATTACCAAAAATAAGTAATTTTCCTTTTAAAAATCCTGACAATTTGTAAAATATACAGACCTGAATTATTTTAAGACTGTAAACTTAAAAAAAAATTGAGAGGGAAAAGCTTGGATGTTTTAAAATGAATGTTTGCCTTTTGTACCTCTCTGGGTATAGGTGAAAACAGTAACCCAGCCTTGCCTTTGCTTGCATGTCGCTTTTCCTAGGAGTAAGGAGGAGACGGTGCCAGTGGTTGACCTTGGGTACAGAGGCACAATTCTACTGCATCACAAGAACCTCAGATCACGCCAACCCTCCCTGGAATGTTAAAGGTAACTTGCTACCCAACCCAATGACCCAAGTCAATCGCTCATGGTCTTATGTACTCCCCTTCTCTTCTATACCATAAGAGTGATACTCTTCTTTTCCTGTAGCTCCCTGGTATACTCATCTCCAATTCTAGGCACACATGCAAGGTTTGGTTTAATTGGTAACACTGCAAGGCAAAAGGGGGGGGGGGGTATTTTTTGTCATAAGGAAACAACCGAAAGAACAAAGCAACAAAAAGTAAGGTGAAAGGAGCTGAGAAATGAATTAAGGCAAGGCTACAGGTTCTCAGAGAAGGTAGCACTTGCTACACGTTACAGATTCATCTGGTAAAGTGATCAAACAAATGTACTGGTTTACCTACATACTCTAGACTAATGACAGTCACCCTCTCCAGTCTCTTCACATTCATGATTCCACGGTTTTTCTTCACCTGAGCACCGAGTGTATGAGTGTTCCAGTATGATCGTGGCGTGGCCACTGCACTCCTGCACGTCCACGCCGCCGTGATCTCGCTGCCTTCGCCAGGCGACTGCATACGTGAGGTGGACCTCCGCCATCATGCCAGCTCCGTCCGCAAACCTCGTTTAGAGGAGCGGACGGAAAGCACATTTATTTGCCGTCAGTTTTCACAAATAACCAACTTCTGTGTCTAAAAGCCTTTGCACAGTAAAGTAAGTGATGAAGGTGCAAAACGTTCCTTAAATAAAGACTAAGTAAGACGGAAGCCTGGTCTCGGGTTGTTCCGAAACTGCAGCGCTGCACCGTTCTTGTCGGGGAATCCGCAGGCGAGTCCTAGGCGCCAGTCGTCGCCCCAACAGTGGCCCTTGTGCGATAACCTCCAACCACAGCAAGACACTTGGCATGAATACCACAGGAAATTAAAGGTGTCACTGCCCTTCCGCCGAGAGGGTTGAATCCAGGCCTGACAACCCACCGCTCCCTCCTGGTCATGGCTCTTCAAACCAAAATGGCTAGTTTTGTAGATGCAGCATTTGGTCACGGTCCACGTGCCGTCAAATATCAGTGTGAAAGTGAACCCCGGGGTTCCAGAGGCACCTCTCCTGATGCACTGACCCCCGACTAGTCCACCAAAGGAGGTTCTGAAGCACAACACCCAAGGTGATGGTCACACAAGGATGTTAAGGATCCTCCTCCTGAATCCAGAACTGGCCTTCACCAAGCATTCCTCTCTGAATGTTCGAAGTCTACTCCATTTTTAAAATCTAACTATCAAAATGAATCTATTACGTTTGTTTTTTCCATAAATTGCTAGTTCTAAATTAGCTGATCACTTTTTTCTCCTGAAGGCCAGGGAGCAAAAGTTTCCGTGTGCAAAAGTGGCTGCTAGATGGTGGATTTGGAGAAGGACACTCTGAGATGGTGGTTCTCCCCCAGGTCATGGTTGTGCAGATCGATCAGTGCCTGTATGGCTTCTTCCACAGAGCCAAGCTGGATCAAAGCCATCTTGTGGTCTTTCCTATAAACCAAAACACGTGTCAAATAAAGGGTGAAAATGACATTCATGCATAAAAAAAACATACCATAAAATACTCAGACTACACTACAGAGATCACAAAGCACTAAACCAAAAATATTGAATAATTAATGTTGCACCCTGTGCAAAATCAACATTTTCTATACTAAAATGTATTATTTTACTGTAAAAATAATTTCCCATCTCAGAAGATGCGAGTGGACAATAATGCTTGCTTGTCACAAAGCTAGTTTAGCACATTGCTACCAGTCATTATCTTGTCATATACTATTCCATGGTGCAAGACATGTATCCAGGGTATGACATTAAACTGCATCCAGTACTACAAGCAGTCCTCCAACTTGCAGGGAAACAAATTTTTTGGGGGTTGGTGGCTGGTTTGGCATTCCAGCCACCGTAAAACAACTCACAACTGCTCCACACAAACAAAGCATGATACGCTGCTCTCCACGGGAGTAGCTCTGCAGGTAGAATGTATGCACCATGAAGGGGTTGGGGGAAAGCCTTCGGGAGCCCCATCCCTGGAGGAGTTGAAACTAATAAGCTAATGAGCTAATAGGTTCAGGCCTGTTGGGGATCGGGACTGGTGTGGTGCTGAGGTGCTACCGACTGCATGGTGGCACTTGGGTCCCAGTTTGATGGGACCCATCGGGGTAGGCACATGGAATATCTTGTCTCTCCAGCAACGTGACCATCTTCCTCTGCTGTCAGGGGAGCTTCGTAAACTCCGCATTTCGGTAGCAACACTCTCTGAGGTATGCCCCGCCTGGCATTGCAGGCAATCTTTGCTTCTAACTGGGAGTCAGGCATCATCCCAACTGACTGGAAAATTAACAGGATCTGTGATCACTTGCTTGTCAGTCAGCGACCAGAGCAGTCTGGTTTTACATCTTAGAAGTCTACCATGGACTGTATCCTTGCACTGAGGGTTCTCATCACGCGCAAGTGCGAATATCAGCAAAGGTTCTTCGCAGCCTCTGTCGATTTTCATAAAGCATTCGGCTCACTTGATCGAGTTGCCCGGTGGGACATCCTGAGACTTCGCCGGATCCCCCCGAAGTTGCTGGATATCGCGGCCAGCCTGTACACTGGCACTGTGAGTATTGTACAGAGTGGAGGGAGAACCTCTGCGTTCTTCCCAGTTGATTCTGGGGTTCGCCAGGGGTGTGTTCTTGGTCCTACTCTGTTCAATGCTTGCTTGGGCTGGATGTTGGGCAGGATCTTGGGGTCCAGCGGCTGTGGGGCATCCATTGGTGAAGAAATATTTACTGATCTTGACTTGCTAATGATGCTGTGATCTTAGCAGAGTCAATGGAGGGTCTGATCACGACTCTCGAAAGACTGAGTGAAGAGTCTTGATGTCTGGGATTTCGGGTGTCCTGGATACAGACCAAGATCCAGACATTTAAATACTTCTAGGGCACAGCCAACAGTTGTGTGTCTGTCTGTAGGGAGAATGTCAACCTAGTCGAGAGATGTGACATTCATGTCTCTGGTGACTCTTCTTATCAAATCAGCAGATAGATTGGAAGAACATGGGGGGCCATGAGGTCACTGGAAAGGGGTGTATGCCGTTCTTGATATCTTTGCAAGACGACGATGGTCCAAGTCTTTAGAGTCCTGGTGCTCCCCGTCTTGCTGTATCGCTATGAGGCATGGATGCTATCCAGGGATCTGAGATGAAGACTGGACTCCTTTGGTATTGTGTCTCTTTGGAGAATCCTTGGGTACCGCTGGTTTGACTTTGTATCAAATGAGCAACTGCTAGAGGAGTCCTGAAGGAGGTGCATTACCTGCATTTTGAAGGAGCGTCAGTTACGGCACTACGGCCATGTGGCGCGATTCCCTGAGGGAGATCCGGCTCACAGGATCCTCATTGCTGAGGACTCAAGCGGCTGGACCAGGCCACAGAGACACCCATGCAACACCTGGCTGTGGCAGAATGATGGCCATATCCGGGGGATGGGACTGGACCGTGTATCTGCCTAGGGGATCGCCGGGTGGGACCCTGAGGAGTTTAGCTGTGTGGTGGGTGCGGCAACGCGCTACATCAGCGCATGCTCCACAACCTGACCTGACCTGGTGCAAAACCACCTGGCAGCCAGCACTCATGAACATCACTATGGCTGTACCACCTGTCAACATCAGGCACACCTTCACACATTATACCTGAACACAGGCAAACCTTAAGACTAATATTATTAAACAATGCTTCCACCTAGTGGCACTACCCATATATTACACCCAAGTTTCCCCCTTTCTTAGCATACACTAAAGCATCTATTTATAACCAAGGAGTGTTGAATTACTACTGATTATGGCCAGCAAAGCTCTAATGCAGAAACTGTCATTCGAGAGGTAATTTAATTTGCATATGACAAGCAGCCTGGGAAAAAAAAAATGATGGTAGGTAAAGTTCTGATGAAGACAATGAGCTTACTGGAAAAACTTGAAGGCCTTTACTGTGTACCCAGTGCCAGCAAAGAGGTCTTTTAGGATGTCATCCGTCACCGAGGGCCTGTAGACAGAAAGCAGAGAGCGATTGTAAATCTTTGTTCAAGGGCAACCAGGAGTCACCCGTCGCCAAAAGAAAACAGGAAGTATGTGCAAAAGGCACAAAGCCTACACTGAGTTATGCAGATGTTTCTACAACCTTCAGCAACAACGATTTGGGCAGAATGACTTATGAATGAAGACTTGAGGCAATGTCATGTACTGTTGTGATTTTAGCAAACTGAACATCAGATGTAGAACTTAACTGTGTAAAAATATAAAGCAAACTACAAAGCTTAGAGAACACAGCAAGCTGCATACTATGCATATTTTACCGGATGTCTGAGGAAATCAGGAAACTCACGGGATATTGGAAAGGTGAAGAGTCGCAGAAGGAGGGAAAATATTCTGGAAGTTCTTTGAGCCAGGCTTCTTGAAGCGATGCAATGGGCTGCTGCTGAAATCCTTAGTCAGCCCTTGGTCCTCCTGACCTTCCCTGGGCAGCTGGACAGTCTGGTGCTTGGAGATTGTCACGCGGATGACCTTACCATGAAGCCTCTGCCCGTTTAAGTGGCTCATTGCTGTGAAAAAGACGACGATAACACGATAACAAACGACTGCCTCGGGCACATCCAAGGTCTCGCATATAAAAAGCAAACTATGCTGAGCAATGAGGAGGTTTCCTTACCAAGCTGTGCCTGTGTGGCATCGGCCATCTGTATCAGGGCATTTTCTTTCTTGTTGAAGAGAATCTTCACTCTCTGCACATCCCCATAGACCCCTGGGGACCAGAGAAGGGAGCAGGGTCAGCATGACAGGGATATTCAGAGGGGTAAACATATATCAAGAGACAGACAGAGGAGAGGGAAATCAAGAGGCGTAAATGTACATCAACAGAGAAACAGAGGAGACGGGAATCCAGAGGGGTAAATGTACATCAAGAGATAGACAGAGGAGAGGGAAATCAAGAGGCGTAAATGTACATCAAGAGAGAGACAGAGGAGATGGGAATCAAGAGGGGTAAATGTACATCCACAGAGAAACAGAGGAGACGGGAATCCAGAGGGGTAAATGCACAACGACCGACAGACAGAGGAGAGTAAAATCCAGAGGGGTAAACGTACATCAACAGAGAAACAGAGGAGAGGGAAACCCAGAGGGGTAAACATACACCATAGAGACAGAAAAAAAGACTGGGATTTTCAGTGGGGTAAATGTACATCAACAGATACCCCAGAGGAGTACCATTTACAATTGTTGAAAACACATCCATTTTGAAAGATGAAAGGCTTCCTTACCAAACAAGATGAAGAGTCCATGTGGTGATATACTCTATATGAGATATGAAGATAAACTCTGTGTTAGTGCCCATAAGCAGGAAGGTTCACCATAGCGTAGATCGAGTGAAGACCATTTCCACAGACTTACATCGGGATTGAGATTGGACACCAGGAGGACCGAGTGCATAGCAGTGGGGGCTATCCCATGGAGTGCCATCCTCCCCGTCACTGCTGACGTCGGGATGGCCAAAGGCCCGAGGCTGCCGGGCATTGACTGCATGGACAGTCCTGGGGAGACGGGAAGAGCTGCAAGGGGTCAAGAGAGACACCAGCCACACAGACACGCATCCAAACAACATCTCAGTGATCTTCTGCAGCATTCAAATTCAGTCAAAGAAAAATCAAACATTACCCCAAAACCAATCCATACCCTTCACAAGCTGTAGGTGGCGCTGCTTTCCTCAAAACAACCTTGTAATTAGGGATTATTTACCATATTCAGGTTGGTTGTTAATCACTAATTTATATAAATGAAACCAAAAAAAAGTATTATTCTGATTTTTATGGCAAACTGAGAATATTTTATTAAAAGAACCAAACACATTATCTAAAAAAAAAAAAAAAAGATATGAATTGAAAATTATTTATGCCTACACTGTTAATTCATAACATTAAAACTGACTACATTATTCCCGAGACATTCTTTTAGTGTTTAATTTGGTTAAATTAGCAGCTCAAGCTAATTGGGAAGGATTCTGAGAAGCCAAGGTGGGAACTGAACTTGCTTTAGTTTGCCATCTCACACTAACATATGACACACACCCACACACAGACACCCCGGGACAGGAAAGGAGGATTATCAATGTCAGCAATGGCCATGTGGGATCTGACAGACCTGCTCCCTGGGTGAAGCCAATACTGGGAGCGAATCCCGGACCTCCGGTGTATGGAGAGGAGATGATACCAGGAGCCCCTACAAAAGAGAGACATCCGGGGGAAACGCCTCATCAATAAGGCCGGAAACACTTGCTCTAATACTATTTCCTCATCCTAGTATAACTTGCACTCTCATAAATATATGTAAGGGGGGGGAGTCTAAGAATTAGGAATGATAAGTTACGATCATTCACTCAAAACTTCATAAAAGATAACAGGTATAAAATGACCATAGCAACACTGATACAATTATAGCCACATAAGCTTCACAGCCCAATGTTAACAGGTCTCCCGATTTACAATTGCAGGGACTTCCACTTCAAGAGGTCAAATTCAAAGCACACACTCTGCAAGGATGTGAAGATGCATTGTGATAAATTTGTTATTAAAGTGGCATCGATCTGTAGCATCAGAATCGGTTATAAAATTGTTATTTGGGGGCAAAATCACTCTGGTAGTTTGCTCTCGCACTCATGTGCTGCAGGTAGACACACAAAGGAGCAGCACCAGCACGCCAACTTCCGAAACGTAGGAAGGAAGAGGAAAGCTCTATCTAATGATATTTGCGTTACGACACGTAACAAAACTCGCTCCTGTTTTATAACACAAAACGCTCCATCTAATTGTTAAGATTAATTATTTTAATAATTTTTATATTAAAAATGTTATTTTTGCTAGCTATGCTAGCAATGGTCAACATTGAGGCTAACTACTTAACTAGGTAAAAAGTATTGTTATCCTTATAAATGCACAATATACTAAGTAAAGTAAGAGCATTGGTCCGATATGTCAGTCTTGGTCAAGCCAAAGACACGACCACTAAGATAACGGAAATTACTTAATTGGACTGTCTGCCATTTTACTTAGTGAAAAACAAGAAATTTCATTTAGTTTATTATTACATCTTGCCTACAGCTCGATTTTTCATTTTCCACAGTCTAAAAGCAATGTGGCGCCATCCTGTTAATCTGCATCGGCAAGATTCACAACGGGCAAATTTCCAAATCGGTGCACCGCTTGTCACCTGGGTGAAAGCTGCCAATCAAGCAGCACTTACTTTATGCATTTGCGTACAGTTCAATAGCTGGCATTTTCGACAATTTACTTGTTCTCCCTATTTACATACAACAATAAAAACTAATGTGCTGAGATTCTATTCCAATAATTAATATCGTGTGACATTCCCATGGTCATATTTGTGAAGTTAAAAATTTAAGCAATCAATATCATCAGAGAGTCAAATCAAATCGTGGTAAAAATTAAAGAATTCTGATGCATGGAATCAGTCCTAAGAAAACTGCAAGCAATTTGAATCACGTTTGGCCTGATTTACAATTTACACCCCTAATCCTTGCTCTGCTGAGTTATCAGTAAATGGTGCTGCGAATGCAATGTGAATGTGAACATGGCAGGGGGGAAATGGGACTTACCAACAACCCAGCTGCCGGTGATCTCTCCCCTTCGGAGCACGTCGGCCAGGGTAAAATGATCGTGACAAGAACCTAGGCATATATACATATACAAGGCATCTTTTCAAAATGCAGAAGCACACAGGCAGACAGTATTTGTCTTATAAAGTGATGGTTTGCTTGGTGACCCTGTACTGGATGGCTGATTGGCTGGAAAATGGATGAATGGATACATAGTTTCATCGTTTCCTCTTTTTTTCCAAAGACCAATCCTCATCTTACTGGAACTTGTAATTTCTCTATGAAAGATTATTTTTCTGGGACAGTCCAAAGCAGGACCACCGGACATGCAGGCTGATTTACACCCGGCTTTTGAAGGCAGCATTTGAGACGACTGCATGTTGCACAGGAATAAGCCATAGAAAAGGAGATTGGAAACCCACTTATGGTTCTCCCCGCAGCCCTCTTTTTTCAGAGACATCTTTGGCTTGATGACAGTTTGACGCACGCCAGGTTTAGAAAACCCCTTCACTAAGTTTCTGACATCAAGGAAGAATTTCAGTGTTTCTAAGGCATCAGATGACAATCCATTGCAGAATCCCATCTGAGAACGCATCTCAAAGGTCAGCAGGAAACTGATTTATAGCTTGGACAAATAAACAAAAACAGTTGAAACTCAAGTATACAGATATTTCTATGTATTTATATGGGTTTTCTCAACA
>JAABNY020000119.1:20607517-20617574 GCA_015164015.2 Brevimyrus niger
GCTTGGACAAATAAACAAAAACAGTTGAAACTCAAGTATACAGATATTTCTATGTATTTATATGGGTTTTCTCAACAGAAATTCCACATTCACCATGCTGAAGATTTTGTTGGCAAAAAATGATTACGGCTTAACATCCCAGCAGGCATTACTGTAATTTTCAGGCATTACTGTAACAGCCTGAACCATGGGGCTCAATAAAGGCTTAAATAATGTCTGATAACATCCGTGCTCAAAATCACATATCTCAGTCCCCTCCCAGGATACTCACAGGGAATTCCCAGCCTCTTCCCAAGCCCAAACTTCAAACTAGCTCGAGACAAGTGTCTAAATGACGAGGGCTTACTTACCAAAAGGGGTTGTCATGGCAGCCTCCAGTGTGGGCTGGCCGTCACCAGATGGGAGGTCCAGACGTGTGAAGTCCCGGCTCTTGTCATTGTTGTACTTGACGTTCAGACTGGTCAGCTTGGAGAACTCCACACGCAAGGTGCAGCAGGCGTTGTAGATGTTCTGACCATCCAGTGTCTGAGAGAGACATGTTCACCTTAAAAGCTTTAGTCAAAGGCTTCAACGCTCCAGTCAAAATGAATAGGAAGTGGACCTTCTGCTGCTACAGGTTAGCCTGCCTGCCAGCCTTAGAGGGCATCGCTGAGCACACCAGTTGCACCAGCTGCACAGTGCCAACGTGGATGGGGATGGGGGCTGGTACTCACCGCTTTGGCATGCTGAGCATTCACTGGGTCTGAGTACTGGAGCAAAGCCTGGAACTGGTTATTCTTGGTAAAGGTGATGATCTTCAGGACGGTCCCAAACTTGGAGAATATCTGTGCAAAAATACGTGCAAGACCCATTTCAACTGAAGAGTCCTTTATTCCACGAAACGGCAGATCAAGCGATGCGATTTCTAGTTTTGTCGAGGAGAGCTTACCCTCGGATATCTCCGATCATCACTAAAAAAGTACAAGCAATGTTTTGGAAGTTGTGGCTTCTAACAGAAAGTGAAACTTATACATCCATTGAATCTTCTAGAGAAAGACCTGTCAAATAACTCATCCTCCAACAAGCCACTGGTGCCCGTTTAAAAACAGCGAGATTTGCCGAAACCCAAACCTGTGTCTGATATGCAACCTATAACGGCAGAGCTTCTCAATAAGGACAGAGGGAGAGGGACTGACCTGGTGGAGCACCTCCAGCGAGACAGGGTAGAAGAGGTTTTCCACAATGATGCGCAGCACGGGACTCTGGCCGGGCATGAGGGCGCCCTCACTGGCTGACGCAGAGCTGGTCAGGGTCATGTTCCCAGAATGCAGCGTGTTCACTGCCTGCAGGGCTGCCTGGGCTCTCTGCGATGTCCACAGAGGAAACATTTCCTATCACACCAATTCTAGCAGCAAAATATTCCCTGTTGCTAATTTATGGTGCATCTTTGAGGTTACTGGTGTTAATGTGTGACTGCTCAGGCACTCGGGTTAGCTGGGAAAATGTGAAATACCTAACAATCGACAGCACAGCAATAAGGGGAAAAAAAAGTGTAGAAAATCATTCATTAAATAAAAACTCTGGGTACAAACTCAAGGGAGGGTTTTCCTTGAGACGGGAAGGATCACTAACCCCCTGATTGGGCAGGTTGTCAGTTTTCAGCTCCCGGTGGTTGGAATACTGAATGAAAACAGGCTGATTGCGGATGTGTGGGGTGGCAGATGTGTAGTAGTTCACCATTGTGATAGCTGCTTCTTCTGAAGCCATTTCTATGAAGGCCTGGGGGAAAAAACAGTGTGCAAAGCAGTCAGAAAGGTCTGAGCTACACAGCATATGCAGTCAGAGAGATCTTTGAAAAGAATCAACATTATGTATGTATACAATACATCATATTCATATACTCCTCAGATCTCTATATTAGCTGAGACCGCAGCCAGTTCTCTGCCTGCTTCTTTCTGTTGAGACGACTGATCCCCTCAAACCTTCCAGCAGTCCCCACCAGCTAACGCTTAACATGTGAGGATTAGAGCAAGGGTTGCAAAGGGGTAGAAAATTTCCAGAAACTTTCCATCCCATGGGAAGTTGAGCTGGGGGGAATTTTGGAAATATCGAAAGTTGGAAAAATTCGATGAAAATGAATGGGAATGCATGAGAATTTAGCAACTCTAGAGCCCGTGATGTTGGCATTTGGCTGGGAACAGTATGCAAAAAATACAAGATGGTAATGGATCACAAGAGGCAAGGGAGTACATTAAATAAATCCTTCTTGCAGTAGCTTAAAGAGCTACTCCCCCTTGTGAAAGGGCTTCCTCGCTATTATCCAGTATGCTAATGAGAAACGAAGCAAATGACCCGTGTTGATGTGGCTTTTATTCTCTCCACCTACTTGGTTTTTCCCTTTAAGCATCAACAGGTTTGTGACTTTGCCAAAGGGAATTCCGAGGGAGATTATCTCTGCTTCGGAGACCTCGGTGGGAATCTTCCGCACGTGGAGCACACGGGAGGGGCCACACGGAGACCTGTCTCCTTTGAACTTCTTGCTGTCGTTGCCATTAGCTGCAGGACGAGAATGTCGCAGAGACGCCATTATTCACGGGAAAACCACTCAGTGAACGATCAGTCTGCAGCACGCGGTACAAATTCTCTCTCTTCCCCCCCCAAAAGTTTCATCAGGTTTTTCCAAACTGCGTTGCCAGCAAACCGCGATAGCCGGAACGCCGTCACTAAAAGCCCCACACTTTATTAATTTTTATTAACACTTTTTATTTACACCAAAGTCTAATCGCATTGGCATATGTGCTTTGGCTTCAAGTATTTTTACATCGTGTTCCATCCTGCACTCACACTGAAGCCACGTTCTCCGCACATGATATTTATCCTTAGTATTAGCTCTAAGTGGGCCCCTTTCGAACACGCACATGCTCACTGTGCACAGGAACGCCACAGCAGAAGTGGAGCATTTCACTGTTGACCGAGAGGCGGTCGCCGCCCTGCCTGACTGCGCACTAGTCAGCCCTCACTTCTTCCCAAGATCCCCTACTCTCTCAGCGTCTGTCAACCTCCAGAAAAGCTGCTTAGACATTCAGGAGAGGAGCGATACCTGTAGATGGAGTAGAACTGCTCATGGTAGATGGCGGTATGTGAAACCAGAAGAAAGAAACTCCTCAGATCCCCACTGGAAGACAAAGGCAAAAGGTTAGTTAGCAGGCATTCCCACCTTTTTGCTGGTCAAAGAACGTGAGAAATACCAGTGACAAGAAGACAACATTAGCGTGTCATCTACTGCTGAAATCATCGATCCAACAATAACGTTAATTACAAAGTCAAACTAAAATCATTTTATACAACCATTTTGGTTTAGATGACAAAAACACTTTTCTGCAATCAAATGCAGGATATTTCCATTATACATCAGTGTAAAGATACTGGATCAGAGAGGCTTTTATATTACAGGCCTCAATTCATTTTTAATTGGACATCAAAGCTCACTGAAGTTAGCTGAAGCAGCACAACGCCAGTCATGCAGATATAGGGTCACGTGACAATCAAGTTTGGTCAAGTGATCTAAAGAAACACATAGATAATACAAAAAAACAGTCCAACAATGTATACCAGGTTTTCACCGAGATATTGTCATAGCATCCGGGTCAGTTCCAAGATCTGTGTGGTGATCACAGCAAGCGGGTCGGTACAAAGATCCAAGTGGTCATACATCACGTCAGCTGGCTTAGTACCAAGGTTTGGTTTGTGATACATCACAGAAACTGGGTCAGAACCAGAATGCTGTCAAAATGAATGAGTCAGAACCACGATCCATACAGGGAAGCATCACAGCAACTGGGTCAGTTAGCAAGGTTTGTTTGGTGATATGTCACTGCAACCAGGTCCAAACAAAGATACTGTCAACATGAACGAGTCTGAACCATGATCCAGGTAATGAAACATCACAGCCATCTGGTAGGTACCATGACCCATGTGGCTGAAGATCACAGGAATAGAGTTGGTACCGATATAGTGCCACAGTGATCGGGTCAATATCAAGATCTGTGTGTTGTTACATCACAGTAACCAGGTCAGTACCAAGATACTGTCACAGCAACCAGGTTGGAATCAAGAACCTGTCACAGCGACCGGGTCGGTACCACAATCCATGTGGTTGTACATCACAGCAAATGTGCTGATACCAAGATACTGATCACAAGGACCGGACTGATGTCAAGACGCGAGTCTGTTACATCACAGCGACTGGGTCCCCACCGAGGTACTGCCACAGCAAACAGGTAAGTACCGAGATCTGTGTGGGGATACATCACAGCAGCTGGGCCGGTACCAAGACACCGCAACAGCAACCAGGTCGGTACTGTGATCACGGTATTAATACACCAGCACAATGACTGTAAAAAGGGGCCATCACGCTCGGATTATGACAGCGTAACACGCACTCACCCGGCGGCCGTTCAGGGACACACAGGCCTGTGTGGAGCCCCCTCAGCTCATTAACAGCAAGCCACGTACTCCAAGAACGAAAATGTTTCTACAGGCCCATCACACACCTGAGGGACCCACACACCACGTCTGACTCCCGGCCCTCAGAAACCGAAACCAGCCGAGCCACTTAACATCCAACACCATCCGTCTTACGAAAGCTTTTCTCCCTGACACACCGGAATACGAACCCCATCTTTGACACAAGCTTCCTTCGCTTTCAGAGCAAGATTGTTTTATTCCTGCATCAGACGCCCTTGAATACTCTTATCGGAAGAAATGCACGAAGAAAAGAACAGGCCAGTGCCATTCCTAAAATGCCAAGATCGTTTTTACCGCGCTGCAACACGCTGGTCTGAAGATAACAGGCCATCAAACTATTGAAGCTTAGAAGCGTAAAACAAGAAGCGTCTTCATCTTGACACGAGAGAAAGAGGAAAGTATCACGGAGAAGTCAGGACTGTACCTGAAACGCATGTCAGTCTAGTCCTCTGTGAAGGGGAGAGGGGAGAGCACGCAGGGTGAGGGGAGGTCCATTCGGGCCTTGAGGAGGTTTGAGAGGCAGAGGGCGAGAGAGAGAGAGAGAGAGAGAGAGGAGGAAGAGAGACAGTGGGGTGTGCAGAGAGCGAGAGACTGTCATGGGCAGACACACGGCTGTACCATGCAATGAAGCTGAAACAGTAACAGCACACGGCCGCATCTCGGAAACCGGCAGGGACACGGGTTCGAAAGCTCGATAGGCGGTCTCCCCAGAAACTGGGGCAGTTTGGCCTACGAGGGGGGCAGCTGTCCTCTTAGCCTGTACGATGCCTAAGTGGGACTGAATGGCAGACGTGCACAAACTCCATTGTGTACAGCATCTATTATTAAGCACGGTCTCCTTCGTTGGTAACCAGATACGAGCTGACAAATAAAGGAGGGAAGGCGGGGAAAAACCTGCCAGGCTCACTTTACAGAGGCCCGGTGGGTCAGCGAAGACGGCGTCGGGGCCTGGGGCAAGCTGGGAATGCGAGGAGGTCACAGCGTGCCCGAAACAAGGGTCAGCTACTGAACAGTGACGTTAAACTGATTTTGCCTGATCCTAACAGGCCTAATAACCACAGTGCTCCATCCATCTATCATAAGCACCAGTGCTCCAGAACAGCGTCCACTATAGAAACAGGAACGAGCCGAGGTGACTTAGCCCTACAGAACAGTGCACACGCACATCACAGAACACCGGGCCCAGGCGAGGATGACAGTCATCGCAAAATTTAGAGGTCTTCCGGCCTTTTGGGTAGCCGGACTCAAACGCCACAGGACGCCTGCAGATTCACGTGCCCTAGAATCACCCCAAGCGAGTGTGACACCACAAGCCATCAGACATTCCCGATTTTTGTGCTTCTCTAACTAGTGAGGTGTGAAGCCGAGACAGACTGTTCAGGCACATCTACAGGAAAGCGATACAGGTACACAGGGCCTGTATCTGAGGACCCGACTCGCAGGGCTTGTCTTTTATACCGCCTGCCTAGCAAACACAATGACTGTAGGAAACAGGAACTGGAACCTCAGGTTACTAAGGCAGAGTGAAGGCCGGTGTACATTTCCCGTTAATATTCTAAGTGTGTAACAAAGAGGAGTGCGGCAGACACTGAGCCAGCTGACATTCTGAGCCTGTGGATACGATACATGATCCAGCGGCAGATTTTTTACCAAGGTAACATTATCTAAAAAAAAAAATTACAAACGACCCCACCTTCCTTACATGCCATGATTCGGGTTATTATGAGCAGGCACCGTCAAAGACAGCTAATGACAGGAAGGAGGCCGGGCACATTAAAACAACGTGGAAAAAGGTAAGGTCCACTTTGCTCAGGATCCAGTGCATCGCTGTTGCTGTATAAAACACTTAAAGCACTGTCCTTACACTGAGGTTCAGCTGCATAAGCCAGCAGTCAAAACAAAGCCTGCTCTAGAGTCAATGTTTATTATAAGATATCAATATTATCTTTTATTGCGAGTATCTTTCAGAGATGGCACTTTAATCCCTCACTAATGTGATCCACCATGGAAGAAACACCAAGCTAATTTTATTTCACCACAATGAACGTCACAATAAACTACACTGTTCAAAATGCTAGACACATCTAACTTGATTAGCTTGATACTTTTTGCATTGCTTTAGCTTGCTACTACTCGATGCAATTGTCGTTCATCAGCATTTAGCGTTTGTGCGTTTCGTTTATTTGAAACTTGCAGTATTATAAAAGAATCGTCAAACCTTGAAGGTCGCAGGCTCTCGTCACTTATTACAGGGAGTCTGCACGATAGTTACTGGCATAGAAGTGTGTTTCAAATGGGGTAGGGGTGGGAGAGACACAAAACTTAACCAACTAAATGTAAAATTCTATTATTTTGTTGGGACAATAAACCCAAAGTAAATATCCCCCATCTTCCTGCGCCCTTGATCACAGTGACAGACTCACACTGGTTGCATTTCCACATCTTTCTCTCCACTCTTACCAAGATTATAAAACACAGTAATACCACAGGAGGCAATGAATAATGAAACACAATCCCAATTCAGAAAAATATCCAGTAACTGTGCACCTAATGCAAGCCTACGCCCCCCCCCCCCAACCCAAACAGTCACTGAGGTCAAGCTGCCAGAATTAATGGCTGTTCATTCCAAGAAGAATATTTTCAATAATTCAATAATAGACTATTCATGCTAACTGGAAAGTCAGGTGAAAAAAAGCCCTCAGAATGATCACTGGTCACCATACTGTTTAGAATAATAACCTCATTTCCAAATTTTGTTCTTCATGAGCTGTGGGTCTCTGATGAATTTCAGATGAGGAGGATGCACACTGCCACCTACTGTACGGGGAGCCGTACTACCGCAGTACTGCATTACAAGGAAACACTGACACTAACAAAACACAGTGACACAGAAACTAAACAGAGCTGGTACACGGTTAGTGCTCAACCGCCCGACACAGAACTGCATGAGCCTGTCGCTTTTTAACAGCTGTATACGCGTACAGCTTATCTTCTCCAGTACATACTTACACCTACTGAATTTAGGAGGGTGACGCACAATTTGATAATACAGGCAATGGCAACATCCTTCCCAGAATCCAAGCATTTCTAGCTCAGAAAATAAGCATCATTTTAATTTTAAATTTAAGGTAAGTGTGGCACATACAATTCCAACTGTTGAGTAGAAGAAGATTGCAAATATCCACATTTAGTTTATTTCAAGCAGTGATACTTATTGGGAATAAATACAGGCAGGACTGCAAAGATCAGTGGCATTTTTCACGTCTACGCCTCCTTTCCTTCGAACTTTATAAATTCAGCACAACGTGTGACTGGCACATCTCACACAGAAATCCAGCAGCATCCACCACCTGTCCCCGTGCGGCTCCAAATATGGATTAACCCATCAGTACCTGTCGCTTCATAAAAATAAATAAATATTGCTTCCACTACAGCAGGGAAGAGGGCCGTACAGCCGCTGCAGCAACAACGGAAAGCTCCGAGAGTCAGCTTCAGCAGCTCCGGTATCCCAGTAGGAGCTTCCCAGAGCTGATTCACCACCTCGAACCCATGACAAACAGAGAAGCCACCAGCCCAGCATCCCTCGTTTCTCCTCCCTCAGTGTGGCATTTCTTTGCTGTTCATAAACCTCATTTATTCACTCTTTATCCACTATGTCTTTTAGCTATAGTTGAAATGCACCCTCTGTCTACTGATCGTGTCTGACATCTAATTGACTGATGAAAAGATGTTTTATGAAGCCATCTACTGAACTAGTGTTTTCAGTAGTCTTCATGTTTCTTCTAGTTAACATTTGCATTCATGACAGCAGTTTGTACGAATTACTTTATATCGGTAATTTTAACACTGATAGCTAGATAGCTAACATCATTGTTAATTGTGAATATAAAGCAAGATTAGTTTGTATCTTCTTGAGACTGACATATTTGCCTCACTGACAACAATCCACGCAAGTCCCTTTAAAATATTAAACCATTCACTAATGGCTGTGTAACGACAGGTTTCTATTTGTGGTGCTATGAGTGTGTCATTATGTTGCTTTAGGTTTATGTAAAGCAGTTTGACAAAATGCATTTTTTTGCATGCGTCTGAAATGAATTATTGGTGATGTGTGTTTTTCATTGGGCAGTGATAATATGCAACCACCATTCAAAAAACCAAATAGCCAAAGCAATGAGAATCACTGGGTAAATATCCATATCTCATTCAGTATTACAGATTTATTGAAAACCCACTTAAACCACAAGGGTACTTGAGAAACCTATGGACTTGGAGATACTCATGAAAATATTATTCTTTGAAGTATGAGGTCATATAACATGAAAGAGGCAGTTTATCAGTCTTGAGCTCATTCAAAAATCTCTCCTGTCACAACAAACACAGTTCCGGGTCCCACTGTCCATGATCTCGTTGTTCTTCATAAAAATCTCAAAACCGGCACTGTACAGTCTCATCTGACCAGAGAATTTCTTGGTGCAGTTGTGACCAAAAGGTATCAAAGAGGCCAAAGAGAGAAGTAACCTTCTGAGATGAGCGTCTGTACTAACTGCACTTTGAACACCAATCCAGCTCTGCTGCTTGAAATACTTGGAACATACATTGGTGCATTGTTCAGTTTGTAGTACTTTAGAGAAAAGATCGCTTGTTTGTCCTTGTCTTTGCAAGATCGTCAGTGTAAAAACCTCGAAGACTAATAGTGCTTTTCCAACGGCATACAGGAACCAACCTGTACCCAAGCCATACCCTGAACAGAGACTATTTACAGCGTGGTTTCTGGGTCTGCTCGCTAAATGCGTGGAGACAGACACCGATGCAACACCGAAGAGACGATTATTTACTGTTCACATGGTGTACATCATGATTTACTATGGACTAATTTCGTAATTTTCAACCAACTCTGCGTGTTCTGTTGGCATCAAACATTAGCGGCATTAGCATTCGGTTGTGTAAATTTGCATTACAAATCCATTCCATTCAGCTGTTCTATAGTACTTTTTTTTTTTTTTTTAAGTAATTAGTTGGAAACTCATGTTCTGAGTAAACACCAGTGTTTCCGTGCATTCTGACCAATAAGATGCTGGCGACACAACCAGCTCTGTTTGGTCACGCTTTCGGCTTACTAGCAGGGCCATGTCAGCACGGATAGAGCCCGGGTACAGCTCAGTTCCTGGTGCCAGTGGAAAAGCGCCATAATACACCTGAGGAACTCACTGTCTCACCCTTACGGTGTGCGGACCACAGCGCTGCATGCAGCAGGCTATTTTAATGGCGGATTTCATTGAAGCCTGTCAATCGTGATCTCAGGACTGCGGCAGGGAGAAACCTGTATCACACAGGTAGAAAAGAACCTCAAAAAGGTTTTAAAACATCACCCACTCACTGCCACAGTTAAATAAAAAGACTCCATGAACTGAGACAATTATTGTACTTTTTGTTTAAAATCAAATACATGTCTGCATTACATAATAAAAATTTTATCCCAACTGCTTTATATTTTAATCAGAAATGTTATTTAAATGAGCACATATCAGGAAGGTATTGAAACAGAACA
>JAABNY020000119.1:20617674-20632742 GCA_015164015.2 Brevimyrus niger
AAACAGAACAGAATGAAAACGGGCCACCTTGAGACGCGTAGCTATTAGATATGAAACCATGTTACAGGCGGCTGGTGAAGAGGAGATCCGAGACACATGACAGGCTGTATCGGTGGGAGGGCAGACCAACACGCACCACTGAGCAATTTGGGGGACAGACAAACAAGTCACAGACCACTGGCACATTAGCCAATACCTGTACAAAGCCCAATGCGGCCTTTTCCACAAAGCTGTCACAAGGGAAGTACGCTTCAGATTAGAGCAAATGTTTAGTCTTTCAAGGAAAGCTAGAGAAACTGCGATGGGATACAAATCAGCTTAGCTTGTGCCTGACACGCCCCCAGAAACACCCCCCCCCAGGTCTCCCCCACCCACAGACAGTTCCCATCTGTGTGTCCAGCTGCCTTTTTGAAAAATGTTTGCTTGGTACTGATTCTAGATCTACCAAAACCAGGCATCAGTTCTCTCACAATAAATGTTTGCGATACGAGACAAAATAATCCAGGAGAAGGAAAAACCTGGGGGTGGGTGGGGAGAGTGATTTCAAGGTTTGGCTACCTTCAAGGTTTGGCTTTTTACATTACAGACAGTCCCCAGCTTACAAATGAGATCCGTTCCCTAGGTCCATCTTTAAGTCAGATTTGTAAGCAAGTCAGAACAATAATCAAACAGTACATAATAATAAATATTAAACTACATACTGTGCTGCATTGAACCTCAATCCGACAAATCACTAAAATCATGCAGTTTTTCCCACAAGTGTGCATTTGTTATTACAGACCATTGTATTTAACTGGATTTTTTAATACAATGCCCTCTATGGCATCCATCCGTAAGAACGAGTTATACGCAGGTCGGACATTCTTAACCCTGGGACTGCCTGTACGTACTAAATATTTTGTCCCAAAGTCCCAGAGGAAGAGTCCAGCAGAGAGCCACGGCCCGCAGATCCAGGGCCGGGGGCAGAGCACCTCAGCCGACAAAAACACAACGGAGAGAGAAAAGCCGTCAGACACACGAGACGCGGGCTGACAGTCACTCACGTGACAAGCGGCGGGATCGTCTCGGGCAGGGAGCACCTCTCCAAGAGCTACACGGGTCTCCCTCACAACGAAGACCCAGTTCCACAAAAACGACTGTATGATGACGATAAAGGGCAGAAAACAAAGGAAAATAATGTGGAAATGGCCAGTTATTCTCCAAGTGTTTGACTTTCATGAAGAGAAAGACGACAATAATCAAGGGAGGGATTCAGTTAAGGAAGCATAAGGGGACAAGTAAAGAGGCCAGGACAAGGATGGAGGACCGACACCAGCTGCAGGATATATTAATGAAAGCAACTGACAACAGAATGAAGGAAATACTGCAAAACTGGACCAACTAATTCCCGCTAAGCACAAATAACGACAATGCCGTCTGTAAATGAGGCCTGACGACTCACTAGCCTCGGACCTCAAAGTTCTTTTGCACTCGACGCGTCTGAAGAAATAAATAAATGAAACGTCTTGAATTCGATCTTTTGGTGATGTTTGCATCTGTACTATAAACTTAAAACTATACAAAACAAAAGATGAATTCCTAATTGCTCTGAATATACATTACACGACGTGACGGTCAAAAGACTGATGTTGCTAGATCCAAGGCTTCTGTCATCTTATGCATTCCTTACACTTTACACTAAACTCAGCAGCCAATCAACCTGCATCACGTGGTAATTACATGCTAAGGTTACTAATACTTACATTATAACAAATACAAAACTATAAAAATATTCAGATATTAAAAATATAACTCAAATTCTATTAGAACTATTAATAAAATATTAAATCCGATTAGTCAAACTCACATATTAGTTACAGTACAAAAATGGCTCTAACACCGTTAATTAGATCAATTAATAACACAAATTTCTGTTAAAGGCAGAGACAAAGATAGGCCATCTGTAAGCACAGGCCACCTACAGGTTTGCAGTCTTGCTCATACAAGCATCGACAAGAAGGTGCAAGGTTTTCACCGCACTTAAACACTGATGACACAACCTTTCTTATGTGCGAGGAATTCGGTTACATAACTCAGGTCAGTGAGAAGCCAGCTGGCCGTTCCCTTAGCTCTTCATGAGGATCAGTAGGACAAGGCATTCATAAGGAAAGGGAGTGAACAGCTGATGGGCTTGGGGAGATGTTTATCATGGGCTCTGGCTTTAACTCCACTCCATCCACATCAATCTACAGCGTGGTGAAGGTGCGCGGGCAGTAGATCGATCTGGGAGGCGGAGCCGCGGGGGAGTGAGCGAGCGCGGATCCAAGGACCCACGCTAAACGCCCAGGCTAATTTTACTTTGGGGAAAGCCAAGCATAAAAGAGCTGAAAAGGCCTTAAGGGGTTCAGCATAAAAGGACATGCCTGAGCAAAGCAGGACATCAAACGCTAAAGTGCACGCTGGCTTAATATTACGTGACAAATTAGCTGCCGTTATTACGGGTACCAGGCACACAAGCTAAAGGAGAATTATATGGAAACACTGTTCAAACGGTGAAGGTCGAGAATGGCTTTGTTTTAAACCACACCTGAGGCGGCAACATAGCACCAGCAGGTGGCGTGGTGACCTCACAGTGCAAGATTTGAATGCCCTCACTGCCCGATTCACTCTGTATCTGTGTATTTTAACGGTGATCAAAGAGGCAGCATTTATTGATCGCCAGGTGGAGACCTGGGACAGAAAGTGGTTAAATTTCATTAAATATACTGAAGACCATCAATGTGTGCTTCTCGCTGTTTTGTGCTGGACCCTGTGCAAGACAAAACATCGACGTCAGCTCAAACCTTGCAGATAAGCAGGATTCGCAAATCACACATTCCTCTGCCACACTGCCTTCCCAGAAGATTCTCCCTGCCCGGCACAGAAGCCGAGATACGTCTTAAGCCACGCACCCTGTCTTCTGCTTGGCTCTTGGTGCGGCCGTCTCACGTGAACGACGGCAGGAGCCATCTGGCTTTTCACGGCTGGGCAAACACAACAGGAAATGCACCAGACACCTTCCCTGGGCTGATTAATGTCCTGCGTTTTCAAACAATGCAAATAAATACATTGCAAAAGCCTGCTCTACCCCCAGAAACACCATAAAACCCTCGGGCAGCCTATCAAATTGCAGCTCTTATCGGTGGAGGAAGGCAGTTTAATAAGCCGTACACAACCTACTGATAGTGTAAGCTCACTTTATAATTTCCTTTCTCTTTATAAATAAAAGGTGCAACCAGGATTAGTTTTGTTACTTTATACATTTGGTTAATATCCCCATAATGCCGTTAATCCAAATTAAAGCTGTTATTTTTACTTTACCATGAAATGACCTGGCAGATGCTGCCTTAAAGGGACCACATAATGTCAGCTATCGAATGACAGTTAATAATTAAAACAGATTCCTAGCAGCTCGACTGGGCTCGTCAGGTAACGTTTAGCTCAGGTCGCCGAGCCGTGCTTCCAGCTTCGCTGATGACCAGCCACGCTAGGAGAAACATTCTGGGGGCACGGGGACGGGATCGTCTGAAAAACGGCACGACCGGCTGATTAACGAGTCACCGTCAACCGCTCTGCTAAACACTTCGCGTGCTTGAGCTTCATTTGTGATTTTATACAAGTAAAAGGCTGAAGAATCTATGCTGAAATTTAATAATTCCAGAGAATATTAATCACAGTCGTGACGTCCTCATCTCACTCTCTTCGTTAGGGAGGGGTCCGGGAAAGGGGACTGCCTTCGAAATCGGCCTTCATCCCCTCCCACCAATCTTAAAGAAATAATGAGCCAATCATTATTCCCTGGGTTCGTTCTTCCTGCAAACTCATTAACGCTCGCTGGAAAAGGGATCCCATGTTTGATATACGCTTGGCTTATTCGGGCTTTGAATGTGTTTTATGGGTCGGACGTAAATTGAATTGCAACGGTGTGCCTTCTTTTCACCACCAGCAGAGTCGTGTTTGATGTTGTTTAATTGTCAGCGGAGTGACTCAGATTTGAAACGGCACAGTTTTTCATGCTTCAAGTGTGTTAATGGCAATTTTTTCCCCTTAATTTTAACTGAGTCAGCCTTTCACCAGACCAGAAAACAGACAGGCTATATAAATAAGGGCTACCTACAAAAACTACACATTCCCAACCAGCATTCGCATGCTAATTATGTTGCACATCTCGGACACCAGCGGTACACACAGGTATACCCTATATACTTCCATAGAACTGCCTGTGTTGCATTTGCATGGCACAGGTACTTCCAAATTGGCCACCAACAGAGCAAATGCACTGTACTAAAACACACACGGAAACATAAGAAAACATCCAAATGGCAGTAATAACAGTAACATCTGAATATCCAGAAGCAGCAAGAGTCATTAATGTAGCATCTGTAAAAAAAGCTAAAGGCTTGCTTTGCCATTACAATCAATGGCTCTTACTTTCACCTGAAGGGTTACTGTGAAGAAAACAAAGCAGCAATCTCTCCAAATCACAGGCATAGGCCTACAACGGCCATGAGGCCACACGTCACAAATGAACACAAACAGACAATATTATTCATATAAATACATCTTACTGCAAACAAACCAAACCCAGTTAGTTAGACAACTGCATTAAAAACACAGATGTATTTATTTATTCCTGTTTACTGATAGACCGTCAGATTATCTTTACAGTAATAAAATGACATGTGGTGCAGGTATGAGTTTACAAAAAATTATGCTATATGATAAATGCAGAAAAAAATGAAGTTTTACGGTAATTATGGAGCATCCAAAAACTATGAATTTCGCGGTTACAGTCGGATCTGAAACGCAGAGATTACATTTTGTAGCAGTGTTGTTTCTGTAACAAAAACATCTCCATGGTAGACACATTTATTAGCATAGACCAATAACTCCAAGAGGCAGCCACTTGGTCATTCGCAGCACAAAATGTTACCGAATAACGTTTGGAGTAATAAGATAAATTTTGTATGCAAAAGAAGCAGAATTGAGCAGCAATCAGAAGGCAGCGGGTCAGAGGTTTAAAGCTCACAGGCCTGCATCCACCTTTTGTTCTGCCCAAGACCACATTAAGGTGTCTACGATTACAGATCCGCAGCTTAAAGCGCTGATAACGACTTTCACGTTACCGAATTCAAAGTTTCAACTGACTCATAGCATTTAGAAGTTTATCGATCAATCAAAGACGAGATTATTTCTGGCGAGACTGTTACAGCACGGTTATATAAACGTAAGCGATCAGCGGCACATCTACACGCTTCAATTAAAAACGGTAAAAGCTTCGATGACATGGCTATTTTTCATAAAGGAGGCAGATTATCGTTAATAATCACAGGCACAATTCAACAATTCAGCAAGAAGAACTCCACCCCGAAGTCACATACACACACAGCAGAGCTTTGTGACAGCACCATGTATCCACAATGTGATTATGTACCAAACTATCAAATATTCAATTTTAAACGTCTTGATCGCTATGCGTCGTTGGCAAATTTCTGATTTCCCCTTTTTTCTGTACCTTAATGTTGCTGGAAAAGCCGAGTCTCTCCATCGGTACATTTTTCATCAGAAACGCCCCTTGGCGATCTTAAAATGGCAGCACGGAGATGTTTCTCACGACTGTCACGGTGCCTCGTTTCGCTGCGGTTTAACTTGAAAAACAGCACAGGACAGAGAGCCCACACACGTAACACAGGAGAAAGCGTCTCGAAAACGCTACGAAAGGGCAATCGGACGCGTGGTGCCTTCCGCAAACTTTGGAGATAAACACTCAGACCGCAATCGGCCACATCAGAAAGTCACACATGTGCGTCCTCCCCAGGAATCGGATCATCGTTTTGCTGAACCGAATAAAGCGCTGCATCTGCTTGGAAAATCCACACATTTATCCCGACACCTCGGTTAAGATGCCGGAAGGCTGGCAGCTCCCTCTCGCTCCCGTCTTGCCTATTTTCTCTTCCTTGTCTCTATTTCCTAATATGCATTAACATCCACAGCCCTTCGCACACTCACACACAGACGGAAAGTACGCCTCGCCGTTTATTTTCGTGCAAAACAGCACGCGATCGGCTCGGTGTATAAACCGTAAGACCTACCCATCCATCGCACAGAAAGGAGAGCCGAGGAACGGAGGTGTCGGTGAAACCCGCAGGTCCGGGTGCTGCTCTGGAGCGGAGCCCCGCGTCTCCCCGCTTCGGCCAGAGGTGCGCTTCCTGCCGCTGACGTGAGCGCAGAAGTGCGGGCATCGAGAGGAGCCTCAGCACACAAAATGGCTTCCCTGTGCAGCAAGGCACTCATTTTTCAGCATGACAAAGGATAATGACATCCAGTATGCCCAAAGGCTGGTTTTCGCCCCGAAAATGCATCCCTTTTTACAAAAATTATGTGACTGCGATCGGCAAGCTGGGCAACTAGGATTGATGTTTGAAGGTTTTAGATGTTCCACTATGGCTCTCCAGGACTCAGCTGGTGTCCAGAGTGATCTGTAATTGTACAGATTTAGACCAAAAGGCGATGGTGGGAGCGCAGGATTCACGCGTTTTGTTTCATTTAAGGCGCAGCTTTTCTCTCAGCTACTAGTCGCCAAGCGAGACTTAAACGTCACATTATACCTGCGCTACGAATCATCGCTACATTTAAAAAGGAGATAGTATTTCTCATTCAGACACGTGAATCTGAGTGTCTGGTTTAATGAAAAATATATGGTGTTGGAAAAAGTACAAATACCAAAACATAATTATAAAATTAAAATGTATGAGTACAGTCGTAATGGATGACTAAGGAGGGAGCTTATTGTATTTGATGTATACTTTATACTGAATTTATGGGGGAAATCCCACCCTGAAGCAGACAAAGGGATCGAAATGACAAGCTCATGTATAAAAGTCAAAGTGTAATTTTACGTACTGGGTATATCATATTACTATTATTTTGACAATGGTACTACAGAAAAAATGTAGCAGAATCAAAAACCTATAAATCAAAGGCACAGATCTAGATCAGTAAATTGTAACAAACATAAATCCTGCATGGTTCGGTACGGTGATGCAGTGGTTAGCCTGTCGCCTCCATACCTCTGGTGTCCAGTACAGCTCCATGTGTGTGGAGTTCGCAAATACCCTCCCCCCGTCATCGTGGGTTTCCTATCCGAAAACATACTGAGGTTAACTGGAGTCACCAAGTTGTCCGCAGGTGTGTGACTGTGCCCTGCGGTGTGTTGGCGCCCCATTCCGGATTGTTCCCTTTCCTACGCCTATAGCCTATGGGATAGGCTCCGGACCCCCAGCGACAATGAATAGGACGAGGGGTTCCATAAAATGTATAGAAAAATTGAGCGTGATATCAGGAAAGAGACATTGTATAACATTTGCTGCATTATATTTTTAATCCTGAATGTGTTTCTCCCCAGTTATCTTTGCATATTGTGCTGGCCATGGGTATTGTAGTCTGCTCCTTCGGGTCTAGTCATCGGAGTCGGGTACTCCAGGGACAGGAAATATGAGCTTAGGCGGGGTTTATAGCCCAAACCCGGTTTATGGACTTAATAAGTCGTCTAAATTACGTTAACGACCCATGGCCTCGTGACAACGTAAATAATATAATTTTGCTAGTTAAGAATTATGTAGATAAAGTTATGAATGTCGCATCATCAGATGATTCTGTTGACTATCGCGACATCTGCAGTCAATGAGGTAGGAGGGAGTTTGTTATGGGGGGAGACACAATATTTTAAATACCCAAAAGGTCTCTTTATTGGAGGATCAATGAATCCAATTACATATTGAGATTAATAAAATGTAAATTTTTATTAAATATTAGGGAGTTTATGTCCCCCAGATTCCTTCGCATCAGTATTAAATATGCGGCAGAGGTGAACGTTTGCGCTTCCAATGACGTCATTATCCAAATGCATTTTTGTTATCGCATTGTACTGCATCATTGTCGCATGCATCGCATGTTGTATTACATCATTTTGTATTGTCGCTATGCAGAGCTTACATCAGCTGCCAAACACAGGGCATGAGGCAGGGTACCCCTGATGGGCAACTCTTAACATAAGGTTGGAAGAGCATGCACATTCCATACGCGGAAACTGGAACCCATGTTCTCTGACATGTGCAATGACAGTGTAACCAACTGAACAACCAGTTTACTGGAATGAAGTTTGCATTCCACTTCAGATGATCATAAATATAATTAGTGTTATCAGCTGTTTCTTGAAATTAAGAATTAGCAATGTAGTTATTCTGAGATTTGAGACAGTTTGGCTTTAATGGGGTTAATCGCTGAATCTCCATTTTCATTTCCCTGAGAAAGAGAAAGCTTTCAGAACAGGTGTTGTCAAATGGCCTGCTTGTGGAGGAACTCCCCACACTGGCTGGACTGGCCTGGCCACCCGGCACACTACCTGCTCTAAACCACACTCCATTGTCCTGCTCTAAAAGTGAAAGGCGACATTTCAACCACTGCAGAGAAGAATAGACATTAATTTTATTTCTGTATAAGGTCACAGGGAACCTTGAAAGTATCTCAGACACCCTAGACTGGATGCCAGTCTATCACTGGGCACACAATCACACACCAACAATGGTTTAGTGATTCTGATTGATCTAATCTAATTGGATGTTTTTAGACTTTCTTGAGGAAAATCCAGACACAGTGGTGACCACACCGCCCCCCCACCCCACCCCCAGCCCAGGAGGTGTGAGGTGATCTGAGTCACAGAGAAAGTCCCTTAAATAAATCAATGAATGTAATTATAGACAGTGGTATATATTGATTAATCAACACAGACACAGAGCAACATAGACCACTTCTATCTTTCATTGCATATATTCACGATGATTTGTTGTAGACAGACATACTGTTATTAGTTGTTTAAAGCAGTGTTTCACAATGGGGGACCCCTACTGGGAACTGGGGGCAGCAAAAACACGGACTGTCTGGGGGTCCCTCAAGACCAGGAGTTTTGAGTTTTGCTTGAACCCAAGTCTGTTTTATCACCCACCCAACAACATTTGGATTTTGAAACTCAACTTAACTAACATTTTAAAAAACAAATGAACCACAATAGTAAAACAGAAATTAGCCACTAATTAGCATATATAAAATATGAGACAGGAAATCTGGGAACATACCGGTAAGATTACATTATTCCTTTCAATCAGTTTTGATCTTTCATATTCTAATTGGTCTTTGCAACCTTCTCAGATGTCAATGGCACTGAGATGCAAATCAGACATTTCTTTTGCTCCCTTGGTCTCAGCACAGTGCTGCAGTGTCACACCAGAGGGTGACAAGTAGCAATGAGTCCTGGTGAAGGCATTTGGTTAATGAAAATGAAATTGGACAGATTGGGAATACCCCTTCTCATCTGAATAGTCCTTTGAAGTTAGAGGGTACAAGGTAATGAATTTGATGAACCTATCAGGGTTCAGTGAACTTTGTTACTTCTGCAACCTTTCTTTGCCTTTCTTCTCAATGGATTTACATTTTGTTTTTCTTTACAAAGAAAAAGTTAAAAAATCAGTGGATTAAATCCACTGTGTGACTCCACATTTAGTACCATCAGCCTAATTTAGTCCAAAAAATAGCCGCTTTATTAACAAGATATATACAAACACAGGGTTCATGAACACTCCAGTTATTCTTTGGGTGATGTGCAGCAAACTGATCTCATCATCCCTTAAGAAGGCAACCCATTTAAAATTTTAGGTCTCATTTTCACCAATCAGTGTGCCATTGATGTGTATAATACATGCAGCGTCATGTTCAGCTAAATGTGCCCTTGATGTATTTTCAGGGGTGTCATGGAGGATCCCATGCCGTATAGTCATTCCTAGATGTCATGGTATGAATGACAAGCGGCTGACCATCTCCTTAAATCTGCCATCAAAAGCAGAAAACAGTGACTGGCCTTGGGGTGTCTATATGTGTAGCAGCTATGAAACTCCACGAGAATACAGACTTGTGGAGGTATGATCATGTGTTATAGTTGAAGCCATAATCCACAATCCCACGTTGCTCACTGACAGAAATGTTCGCTCCTCTGACTGTGTCTGCTCCTCCTACACATAGCTGTAAAGTTCATTGCGCGTCATCCCTGGCAAAGGCACCAAAATCGATCTTGGAATGTTTAGTGTTGTTGGTAAATGAGGATTGCCTGCCCAGCTTATTGAGTAGGAGAAAAAGTCATGTGAACAGTCACATGATCAGTCATGTGAACAGTCATGTGATCAGTCATGTGAACAGCTTGTCTCTGACTGCCAACTACAGCCTGCCTGATCATTCACAGTTCCATTTAGCTTTAAAGTAATGTCATACCAACAGTGAGTTCTGTTATGGCATAAAATATCATTCTTTATTTGGAATTAAATACAATACTTATTAACTCTCCTGAGGTTTTTACAACATTTTATTAATTATTGGGAACTCTGTGATTGATAAAAATCTGCTCAACAGCCCTCAGTCCAAAGGCTCATATTCTATAAGGCACATTTATATTTGTGCTTCAAGAAAAATGGTGAGAGTTTCAGGTCGTGGATCATGCAAGCACAAAAAAAAAATAAACATATAAATGTCAAAATGTTGGCTTACTAGTGTTCTATGATGATTGCAGTTTGTTCCAGCCAGAATGAAGATTGTCTGGTGAAATACTGAGTACAGTACCTGAGTACTGCTGTAGTGATGGAGCAGAACATCTAGAGAAACTCTTAACATATCTTCAAATACTGAGTACAGTATCTTGATACTGTTGAGGTATTAGAGTGGGGCATCTAGGGAAACTTGTTTAGCATCTTTTGAAGTACTGAGTACAGTATCTGAGTACTGATGAAGAGATGGAGTGGAGCATGTAGGAAACTCACATACCAAATTCAATCTCTCAGCAGACACAGACACACACACACACACACACACACACACACACACACTTATATTAATATTTTTGTGGAGACTGTCTATTCATTTCCTTAGGGAAAAACCTAATTCCAACAATGTCAACCTTAACCCCTACCTAGCCCTTAACTTAACCATAAGTAACCAAACAAAGTACAAGACCTTTGATTTTTAGTTTTTTCATTGCAGTCACATATTTTTTTATAAAATTAGGTTTCTCTTTGTGGGGACCAAAAAATATAAAAGGTTTTTTTTTATCACATTAATGTCCCCATAATGTAATGTATACTGTACATAATACACACACATTTACACTGAAAAGAGACTTACTGTTTATGTAGTATAAATAATACAAATACATAGAGGCTGGTTGATTCACAAACTGTAAAAAAGTTCCTTCTTAAGCTCCCTCTTACTCTATTGTATACTCTCTCATTCATTAGATAGCATTACACTGCTCTCTTTTGTACCACTCAGGATGTCAAAACCTGACAAAAGGGGCACGCTTTGCAAGGATTTGGGAAGTATGATTGCAGAGGCCGTCAGCTAATTCTTGGTGCCGCAGTGGCTGCTGGGGCCTCTGAGCCCTTCTCAGTCTTCTGGAAGCTTCCAATGACACTGGGGACCTGCAGGCCAGTGGACAGCGCCAGTGCCCCGCACCACACCTGCAAGAGACACAGGCATCTATTAAAGAGGATGAAAACGATGGCAGTGCCGTCACTGCAGGTCAGCGCCAGTCTTTCTTCAAGATTACTGCTGGTGTCCACTGTTGTTTTCTGACAACATTTGACTCATGGAAACATCATTACCATTTAGCCAGTGTGCCTTTGCATCTGAAAGCATTTTATGCGCCTTTGATCTCACAAACATGAGACCCTCCGCGGCACCTAATTCCAAAAAGTTCTTTACAGCCAAATCTAACCAGTTTCACAGGAGAAGGATGCTATATTAAGTGGTCATTTTGCAGGGAGGCTGTGAGGTCAAAACACATAACTCTATGATTTTCTTTTTTGCTGAAATGCATCAATTGCAGCGTTTGCATTCAGAATGTTGGGACTGAACACATGGAGATTTTTGGAAAAGAACACCCAAGAGGAATGAAGCAGCCTTGCGACCTGATTCCCCCTCCAGAGATAGGGAGTGAGCACCCCCACGGAAATAAAGGTACATTCTTAAAGAGAACATCCGGTCCATTCTGTAGCATATGTGGGTCATACTAAAACTCACCATAAAGGCGGGTATAACAGGCTGGATGAATTTAGTCTTGAATGTGTGGAGTAACTGTTTATTTTCTGCATTGTAGAAGGACAGCTGACCTGGAGGAAGATAACATGTCACATGATCACGTCCAATGCAGTGCTTAAGACCACAAACCTTCATTACATCCTTCAGGTGGTGTTAAGTATTCAGATGAAGCCAGGGACCAGGCAGGTCTCTCATGTTGTGTCTGATGTCCATCTGCTGTTTTTGCTCTGGGTTTAAATCTGACAGGAAACCCAGGCAGCAGAACAGCAACCGATTCACCAACGCTGCGACATTGAGGTTAGTTACTAATGTGTACACAGTACAGGGAAATTCCTTCTTCAGAATGTACTGTCACAAAGTACACAAACGCACACACACACACACACACACAAACATACATAGATACAGATCAGACACACCATTCATGGTGTCTATTAACAGAAACTCCATGATTATGGACAAGCAACCCAACCACCATAAACTTGCATTTTCTCTAAGATGTATGTCGGGCTGAAGATCCTGCAATGGAGAGTCAAACTGAACCATTTCATTAGCAGCAAAAAGGAAACACAACACACCTTAGATGTTAATCAAGCGATCCATGGGAAGAACAACAGGAGATCACTGAAAGTGAAACTAAAATAAGAGAATAACCTTAGTTTATGATATTCTTACACCCAGAGCACCACCCCAAAACACTGCAGGCCATGAAAATCTCATGCTAGGCTATTTAATTTCATTCAGTGTACAATTTAAGGTTTGAGCAAACATCATTTGTGATTTTGGAATGGTTCAGAATGGTTGGAACGGCCGGTTAAGAATGTTAACTACAAGTCCCAGGGGGTTTTACCGAACAATAGCCCGGTAACGTATCCAACGCAAGTACGGATAGCTGATGTAACGTAAGCCACCCCAAGTAAACAGATCCTAAGGCAAATAAAAACCTGAGACTTTCTGTGAATCTAAAATCAAAGCCAGGGCAGGCCACAGTAATTGCTCTGTGACTGCTACTGGCTGCGGCTACCATCGCTGAGGTTTCACGTGCATATTTTTTATCAGCTTTATGAAATCCTGGCTTCGGTAACCGAGATGCTGGAGAGACAGGCGAAGTGGAACTCAACAAAGAAGCCAAATTTTTCTGCTTTAAACCTAAACTACAAAGTACCGTATCCTGCACCAGACTTCAGGCCCACCCCAACCCTGCATTGAGTAAGGGGCTATACACAATAGAGGTAGTTGGATAAGCAGCTGTATACACGAAAGAAAGTAGTATCAGAGTAATACTGGAGTTTGACTTTCCCGATCCTTACCTCTGTCGAAATCGCAGTAGACGCCAATCCCATCCGGAATCGGGACTTCGAGACTCTTCGTCTTGTTGTTGTGCTTGGCAGCTAAAGATGTCTGTAGCCAGTTGTTGACATGGACACACCACGACGTGTTCGTCTTCCCCAGCTGGTCAAACTTGCCGAAGTTCTTGTAGGCCACTCCCACGCTATAAGACTTGTAGTCCTTCATCGCCTTCACTTCCCAAAAGTGCTGTCCACTGGAAATACATTTGTCACCTGAGAATGGAATGAACGCCGATGTACGATTACAGAAAACTTCACAGGAGCTGTGCGAACCATCCTCCGCAGACCCGAAGCAGCACAAACTCTTCTTTCACCAAGACACTGAACCTTTGCCAGAAAGGTAAGTACTACTAAATAGATCATATAAAGTTTACTGATATGTTCATTACTTTGTCTCATTCTGCAATTCTGCAAGCCAGCAGCATATACTGCATTAGTGTCCTTTTGGTGTAGGATATGTTATTGAAGGTTCGAGTGGGTCTTCTGTATTTATCATAAATAAATTAAATACAAGGTGACATATTATATACATTACATGTACAGTCACAAATTGTATGCTGCTGGGGAATGATTACCCAGTACTGTGTAAGACTCTCCTGTAAAGCGGTCTCTCCCCCTGGCTGCAGGTGCTCGTGAGGTAGACCTAGTTCTGCTGGGAGATGCTGTTCCACCACTGTGCACAGAAAGACAGAACAAGGTGGTACTTTTTTACTGATTAGTTGTTAGTTGCTAAATATAGTTAGCTACCTGGTTAACATCAATTAGCTGTTAGCAACCAAAAATTCCAACCCAGTCAATATCAATTAGTCTATTAAAAAAGCATGAAAAACCAGTTAACATCAACAAAAAACAAAAAAAATAATCCATTAAGTACCAGTGATTCCAAGCTGGCCAACATTAATTACTTGTTAGCCATAAAAATATCAACAAAGTCCACAATCCATTCTGTTAGTCATTAATCACAATCAATGTCAGTACATAGAATCCAAGCGCCAGCACAATAACCAGACTTTGTGTGTGCGGCTGTGCTATCTTCCCTTTTAAAAGCTAAAACTGAATAATACAAGGAATACAATTTTATTTTATTACTAATAAGAGTCAAATAAGCTCTTGGACAGTTGGAAGAAACCAAGAGCCTGGAAAGAATCGCAAGATCCATGTGTTTGCTTTTACAGCGAATCTTTGAGTGTAATATTACTATATACCTAAAGAAAACCACAAAAATAGATAGTTTTCCTTCTGTAAAGTCAATATATAACGGATGAAACTGCTGCTCCCTCAGCAAATCATCATTACAGACTGGATCTCTATTTCAATCAAACCTGGGTCCACTCATGAGCTGATCCAGTGGAGGAAATACATTGTTTTTCAATATGAGTTCCACCAGGGACAGCAACTAATAAACATGACGTGCGGCAATAGTAGAAAAACACTTCCTCCCAAATGTCAACTTCCCTGGCTGCACACGGCGCCACTCTGTGGATTCTGGGATATACACTCAGTAAACCCCAAGCCTAACCTAAAAATTACATTCAAGTCTAATTAACAGATTTCACAATAAGC
>JAABNY020000119.1:20640630-20653218 GCA_015164015.2 Brevimyrus niger
TACAGTACACAGTCAGGCGGTAAGTATAGCTTATCAGTATACAGTACACAGTCAGGCGGTAAAGTACAGTACAGCTTCTCAGTATACAGTACACTGTCAGGCACTGAAGTACAGCTTCTCAGTATACAGTCAGGCAGTGAAGTACAACTTCTCAGTATACAGTCAGGTGGTGACGTACAGCTTCTCAGTATACAGTACACAGTCAGGCACTGAAGTACAGCTTCTCAGTTTACAGTACACAGTCAGGTGGTGACATACAGCTTCTCAGTATACAGTACACAGTCAGGTGGTAAGTACAGCTTCTCAGTATACAGTACACAGTCAGACAGTAAGTACTATCACTTACTTGTAGTTAGTTCTATTTCTGAAAAAACTTATATTTAGCAAGGAATTGGTCAGTATGTTTGTTGACACCTCTGAAAAACAGGATTGCTTCCAAAATTATGCAGACATGCTGAAATCTCATTTTAAAACAGGAAATGCCGGAAACTGACTGCAAAATCAGAAATATACGCTAGAGACAAATATCGGCTCTATCCATACGATTCCAGGATAAAACAAAGGTCCACATATTATAGCAAATATTAAAGTGTTAACAGAGAAGAGAAGCCAGAGTTACATAGAGTAAATTCTGGATGAAAGCTGAGTGCTATTTCTGATGTCCTCTTACTGGTTAGGTGATTAACAGAAGGGCACAAGCAATACCAAAGGCCTGAAAGAAACTCTATTATGTGCTTTTAATTAATCTCCCTGCAGTGAAAAGATGGACATGACGTGTGTCTGCACTGCAGGATGTGTACAGGATGCGTGCATCACTGCAGCATTCACAGTAGGAAGTGTACAGTGACCACTGGACTACAGCACCCCCTGCATTCATGACAACAGCTCTGGCATGGACCTGCTCTCTTTACATTGTACTTTCTGCGCAAAACACTGACCTTTCCATGAAAAGCAATACTGCAGCCTATAGCATCCACTGCAGTGTTCACTTCGTAAGAATGCAATGAACAGTCCTAACTATCCTCATGGTACTAACTAATGACTCCAGACTGCAATGATGTCACCTGGTCATTTGTACCCACCCAAACTGACTTTGCACTGTTTTATTTTGGATAATACGGACCGGCATGGCAGCAAGTCAGTTGCTCTGCAGCGGGAAGCCAAAATGAGGAGACCATCAACTTTGTGAAACTGCCACAGTTTATTAACACCTTTAATTTTAACATAAACATGAAAGACTTTGGAGTCACTGATAAAAGCACATAAGGATATACTTAAAGGTATGGCTGCACGCATGACAACATTTTTAAATAGAACAGAATGTATTGCATTCTAAGAAAACTACATGAAACCAAAATAATTCATACAGATTTCATAAATATAAGGGCATTTGTAGTATGATGAGTGACACACCATTCTGGTGATGACTTTTGCTTTATTGATGTCTTTTTGTGTTGCTTTTTGAATTATGACAAGACACGTCAAGTCTCTCATTAGCAATCCTTTTTATTTTAAGCAACAACTTTCACTCACATCCAAAGTGGTAAAGTTTAGTGAAAACGAATATAATTTCTTACATTTTTTTAGGAAATGTGTTTGTAATTGTAAAGATGAAGATGATGATGATAATAGTCCATGGTCCTATAAATATAATTTTAAATATGAATGTTACATTAACATATTCTAAATATGTATTGTGATGTATGTGTAATTTTAGTGACCCTTTATTATAGTGACTATAGTGCTCATATATCCATGTTACACTACACTCCTGACTGCATTGCAAGCACACAAATATTCTTGAACTTAAAATGTTTACAACAAGATACTTCATGACTAAAATTGAAGAATGTTACCAATGGACAAAATTAAACTTAATGGATAGGATGATATGTACCGGTAGGGTCCTGGCCTCAGGCAGCTGTCCGTGAGCAGTTCAGTGTGGATCTGAGAGAACCCACCAGAAACAGCGCCACTAATACTCATCCACAAATAATTAAGCTCAGAGTTTCACATTCACCAGTCGACTAACTGAAAAACAGTTACACTACAATAAAAAGAGCCATGACTCATTCTTTGGTTTCTCTGTGCACCTGTTGAGATGCTTAAATATACTAGTAAAGAGTATTCAAAATGCCATGATAGCAATTGAAGGACACCGAGAACAAACATCATACTGGTGCTGAAAACGCATAAGCGCATTAAAATGCTTGAAACGGGTGTCCGCATCTCGTTCTGAGCACATTAAAGTGCTCACACAGTAACAACTACATTTAACAAATGACAAACTTGCCATATCGAATGTCCTTAAAGAAAAAAGGAAGATGTAAAGTGTATTTAATAGGTTTAAGAAGCAGGAATGGGTGAGAAACAACAGACAGTTTGCGGGCATTATCACGGATCTGTGAGCCTGATCCCATTACCCTGCGGTGATGCCTGCACCAACAGCGGGCCCAACATACATTGTCATATATCTCTGGGCTATTTTAATCTTGTCTTATTTTAGCAACATATAGTCACTGGTGCTAGACACATATCAAATACACGTCTAAAATCTAATTTGTTTTAATCTTATGGCGAACAATTGAGAGCCGGCTATCCAAAAACTTGCACTGAAAGTGTTAAAGAGTGCCCGGACAAGCCAAGCCCCCAGAGGGACAGCATGGATTTATGAAACACACGGACACTTACTTTTTGGGAATCCATGACGGAGATGTTCGTATACCAAACTTGACGATTCACAGAGCAAATCGAATCAAAGAGAAAGAGTCTCTGGTGGAAGAGAGAAAGTGGAGCAGCAGCGACATGCGCTAATCACTTTCACTGTGACATCAAGACTGTGGGAGACCCAGAGGGACAGCCGCTCCCAGAAAGCTCATTGGGAGTCTGCGCAGAGGGCAGCGGGTAGCGGACTGCACAGGGCATCCTGATCTGCGTAGCGAACAGTGGGCTGCAGGACAGAGGGTGGACTACGCAACGGATTGCACATGTGATTGTAGACTGAACACCGGCAGTGGCCTGCATGGAGGTTGGTGATTTGCGCAGTGAACTGCATAGACAACAGTACCCTGCGCAGCGGACTGCGCAAACGTTGAGCGCCGAACGTGATACGAACGCTGCGGCTCCGAACACGCTTTACGGCAGCATTATGCGCATGCGCAGAATGGGAATTTGGAGTGCTGTTAGAAAGGGTTTATGGTATCTGGAACGGTATAGAGCGTTTCAGCTATGTATCTGTACAGCGGGGCTATCGCAGCTGTTTGGCTGTCTGCGGTAAGGTCGATTTAAACTGTCTTTTTGTTCTCCAGATTAAGAACGTAAGCAAAAGCATTAGTTCTGCAGGGTCCTCTGAGGCTGGCCACCGTAAATATGTATTCTCCTTTATCCATTTTGAATACTCTTCCCAAAGACAGTGGTCTCAGGTTCCCTGCTCTACCAAACACATTTCCTAGAGCATCATTTATATTGTATATGTTAAGTGTTAAAATTAAGTATATTTTCTCTGCAGTGTTTGTGAACATGCTCCACGTTCGGCTTCCCGCCTTTCTCTCTGCTGTCCAAAATAAGCGAACCGACACCAATGCTTAGGCTGAACAGGACTGCGGTTCTGGTCCTGCTTGGAACCACCAGTCTCCTGTTCCTGCTTTTCCAGCTGTATTACTACAGACACTATCTGTCAAAGGTGAGAGATTCACCTGACAAGCCTCTTCAGTTTGAAATGCTGCTTTAATCTCGTTTAACTTTCCACTTCACTGTTTTATTTGTTTATGTTTATATTTAGCATGGGACACACACCTCCTATGATAAATCCATCCAACTGGACAGTGGACAACACCTGGTATGATGTAGTGAGCTGTGTGTTTCACAGTGAAAAACAAAAATTGAACCTAAAAAAAAAAGGGATAGAGTTATAGACAGTAGGACATCTGATTCTGTTATTATTCTTACATTCTGAGGTCAGAAAACAAGTAATGGCTGTGAATTGTTCTCCAGAAACTGTTATGCAGGTTTTCTGGTAATATGGTATACTGTGATATTTCAGGTATACTGTACAATTTCAGAATCCTGGTGACAAAACAATAATACAGTTTCCTGTTTGTATTTTGTCGAAAAGATTTGATAATGCAAGAATAGAACTGCTTTTGAAAATACCGTATACTGTGCTATGGTGATATGAAAAAATTAGATACAGCATGTGCAAATTAATACCTGTAAATTATATAATATTGATAAAGTGCATAGCATATCATCAGTAGTGTTTGCGACTAAACTATTTTTTGTAATTTTTGGGGACTCATGCAGCAGGTAGTGAGGAAGTTCCTGGATCTGGTTTCCCGGTACAACCTTGCTGTCTTCCTGGTTGACATAGCCACGTTGGGCCGCCTGTCTCAGCACCCTGCTCAGCCGAGGCGAAGCCAAGCTAATGAGCATCACTGCAGCCTTCTCTGCTCCAGCAGGGGGTTCACCACCTTCGCCATGCTGGCAAAGTTTTGGAAGTATGATGTAAGGAATGGTGTGGTACTGAAGTCCACAGTATAGCTCTTCCTTTATAGGATTTCCATGGCACTCTGCTTACTGAAATTTCTGAATTCTCTTTAGAGACTTTTAATTTGACATAAAGTTAGTATCATGAGTAGGTACTTTGTTGGTTTTGGTTGTATGACACAGTGGTCTCTTTGGCTTTTTTTCCAGGTCAAGTGATAAATTCAAATGAATTCTATTTAGTATTTGACTTCCATAAGGAGTGTATATAGCAGCCTCAGTATGTTGACAGGAGGATTTTTACTTAAGAGCTCGTGTTTTCTGCCCTACAGCAGCACCTCCTTTATCTGTGTCTACCTATGGTTCTGACACTTCAGATGGGTTTTGATCCATTACAGGCCAATCTTGCGAAGACGGCATCAGAACTTGGGTTGGAGCTACTTGAAATTCAAGGCAAAGACCCTCGGCTTGTGGGCCTGGACGACCTCTCCAGCACCGAGATTCCCCTGCACCTCCTCTTCCGCTCCGGCCAGCACCTGGTCCACCTTGTGGTCTTCTACGAGCGCAGCGGGAATTATCTGTGGCACGGCTCGCTGCGGCTGAGACCCGGCATGGACAGGGACTTTGCGCCGTTCCGGAGGCTTGACTTCGGCCGTCAGGCCGGAGCATTTGACAGGTGAGTCGAGGTTGGATTCCTGAGAAGCGAGGTCGGGTTCACCAGGGGAATGTGTAATGTGATTTCACACTGGGTGGGCCAGTGTTCGACATACTTGTGGGTTATAAAACCGTGGCTTCAGAAAAGTGATGCCAGAGGTTACCCCTGTGATTCCAAATATAGTCCACACCGCTGGTGCTTCTTTTCTACTCTTTAAATACTCCTGTGGTGCAATTTACAGTCTACATGCTGTTGTAGCTGCTTCTCTACTCTTTAAATACTCCTATGGTGCCATCTATACTCCACATGCTGTTGGGACTAATTATCTACTCTTTAAGTACTCATGTGGTACCATTTTTGGTCTACATGCTGTTGTAGCATCTTCTCTACTCTTTAAATACTCCTGTGATGCCACTTCTACTCTAATGCTGTTGTGACATCTTCTGTACTCTTTAAATACACCATTGGTGCCATCTGTGCTCTACATGCTGTTGGGTCTTCTTCTGTAATCTTTAAATCTACTCAACCTTTTTTTTTTGTACATTACTTGCCCTTAAAGCCGTTAACCTCAAGCCAGGAGGGACAGGAGGAGTAGAAATCACTATTCATCTGCCTTGAGTGTTTGTAAACCTTGTCTTCTGTCAGACCCGAGCTGGTCCTGAGCTCACTGGATGGCCTGGATGTGTGGATCCCCAAGAACGTCTCACGCTTTCTCATTGAGCACAGCCAGTCACGCTTCCTGGAGTGCAGATACAAGGATGCCCGGGCCTTCTACCAGGTCTGTGTTGTTCATGTCCTGACGGTTAATTCTTGCGAAGCCTTCCTGTGTAGATATGGGACTTTTCTCCCATATGCTTCTCAGCTGTACCCTGATGACACCTCCCCAGAGTCCATGGAGTTCAGGATGAAGGCCAAGACTCTACTCCATCTGGCAGCACAGGTCCTAACCGGCCTGGGGGTTCCCTTCTGGCTGAGCAGTGGCACATGTCTGGGTGAGGGAAGACCCTTCAATTTCGCAGTTTCACTGCTTTGAAACTGTTTGTCAGTACTGTTTTTTTAATATAACAGTAACTTGTTTGTACTTCAAATACTTGAACCTGAAGAGTTATAGTCGGGGAATGGTGTGGTGTAGTCTGTGTATGTTTTGTTAGTTTCTTTTATTCTTGTGATGTATCAAATCGAGTTTGAGTTGGTCTTTAACGCATCTGAGGCAGACTGCATCCCAACTCTCCTAGGCTGGTTTCGTCAGTGCAATGTGATACCTTACAGCAAGGATGTTGATCTGGGTGTCTGGATAAAGGACTACAAGCCAGAAATCATTCAGGCCTTTCAGACTTCTGGCTTGCCTCTCAAACACAAGTTTGGAAAGGTACGTCTCAAAAGTCACGTAAAATTTGTGAAGGTACGCGCGGCATTTAACATTTTTTATTGATACCCATATTTGCACAACCAGTTACCCTGTCACGATGTTTCAACCGCCTTTCAACAGTCAAACTGACTTTGAGTATTTGCAGGACCTATCACAGAGGTTAAATACGTCGTTTTAGTTTCTTATAATTTGGCATTATGATAAAGGTGGTGAGGGGTAAAGATAGAAACGGTTTATAATCCAGCTTGCGGTATGGTCCTGGAATCATATCACTGTACTCCCCACAGGTAGAGGACAGTCTGGAGCTCTCTTTCCAAGGACAGGACGTGAAGCTGGACATCTTCTTCTTCTATGAAGACGGTGACGTTGTGTGGAACGGCGGCACGCAGGCCAAGAGCGGCAAGAAGTTCAAGTGTGTATCTCAGTTTGTGTGAAACTTGCATTTCCTGCTGCTGCGATTCAGATCTGCCGTTGGGAGAACCTTTCTGTTAATAATGCCACTGTTTCTGATAATTATTGCTAATATTTATTTTGCTTTGGAGTCTCCTCGCAGCTGAGTAACCTAGGCTTTGTCCACAGGTACGTTTTTCCGAGGTTCAGCCTGTGCTGGACCGAGCTCCTGCAGTTTAGAGTTCGGGTCCCCTGTGAGACACTGGATTACGTGGAGGCCAACTATGGCCCAACCTGGAAGATCCCAGTCAAAACATGGGACTGGAAGAGCTCCCCAGCTAATGTGCAGGAAAATGGGGTGTGGCCAGTGAGGGAGTGGAATGAGGTCATCCAGGTGTACTGAGTGTCACAGTGTTCAGTAGAGTGCTGTAAATAAAGTCATGTAGTGCTTTCTCTTTTCAGTACATTACGTATCTCACACTCAGTTTAGAGTTGTCAGTGTTGAGTTTCCTGTGTATATGAATGTATTTTTGTTTAGGTCTCAGATTAAAAAAAGGGGTTCCAGGGTGCCGTGTGCTTCTTTTTCTGAGTGTTGCAGGCCTGGCTAACTCTTGGAACGTGTGTGGCCCCACTTAACCCACTGTATGTGTTACTATCCATGCTTACAGTTAAGCTCCCAAACCTCTTTTCATCCATTGCTACCTAAAGAAAAAGAACAATGGCATTAATGGAAATTCAGCATTTAAAAAAATATTTTACATATTGAAGTACCTTAAATGTATTTCATTTTTTTAATACGAATAAGTGTGAGCTATACTTTTTCCACAGAAGGCAAGTAGAATAAAGTAGAACCTAAAGCTAGGAATGAACAGCTTTAGCACAAATTCTACTGAGAAATTGGTAGTAGGACCTCCTGTGCACGTAAATCTGGATTCTTAGAACAGTTAATCCGTGCACAGAGAAATTGAGATCAATCATAAGATGTATTTTGTCTCCTATAGGCCTATCAGTCAAAAAATATGGAGAGGAGGAGGTTTCACGGGTCTAGAGCTGCCTGGATAATATCAAGAAGGTCGTTGTTAAATTACGTTCAGTTTGCTTTTTCATTATTAAGCTTGTCTTTACCATAGGTTCAACAATACCTGAAGTACTTGGATCTGCAGTCTTGCTTTAGGTTCTATGCGTTAATTAAATTGCAGTATTACAATAGTAATACACCAGTAGAGGTAAGTTGTCTCTCATCTGGATCACCAACAGTAGCCAGTTCAATGTGGTGTGTGACTGATACTAATGGCTGGAGTTACTGCAAATACAAAGCTTATCGTAGCATATGAATTCAACACACACCTCATAATGCCTTGTCACCACAGTAAAATCTACAAAACAGCCTCAAGTCCACTGCACGTCAGTAGGTATTGGCTGGGTGCAATTTCACTTTCTTCCGATGGAAGTTATGAAAAAGGGAGACACTCGCTGGCTGCGGAGGCGGGGATTTTGTTCTCTCTATGCTCATTGGACGCTGTGGTGAAGCGCTCCTTCGCTGGGGGGATGGCAACTCGTCGACCAAACGGCTGGGAGCGAAGTCTCGCGATAAGTGCCGCTTCAGGTTGCCAAGCGACAGTAAGAGAAGTTGACGGAGAAAAAACAACTAAAAGTATCGGACTATTCGGGTAAAGATGATACTGGTTAGCTGTAACTAGATGTATTTAACTGCACTGATTTTGATTAATTATATCCCCATGTATATTTATGTATTCGGACATTTCTTGATCTGTGGAGCAGTGTACGTAGGTTTCAGAAAGCGAGAGGAAGGAGACAGAAAAACAACCTAGTTAATGTCACAATACACTGTATTTACCTGGCGCTTGTTAGCTTAGTTTGACGTGGTGAATAAATGGGAAAGCTGACCATGTGAAGAGATTTGGATTTAATCGAAAATATTAATGATGGTATTAATGATGAAATGTCTCCACGGACCGTTAAGTAACGTAACTAGTTATCTACCCCGTCCATGTCTGTATGTACGTGGCCTTATGTTTAAAAACTCCAATAATTCTGTGGAGTAAGCTGTTTGTTTGCTAATGTTGTTTATCTACATGGCTGTACCTTTACCTTAACTTTATATCTTACGCATAGGGAGGGTTTCGAGAGATCCGTGAAAGTGGCGGAGCTGAGCTTTTACTAGGGGGGCGGATTTAATGAAAATGAATGAGAGCACACGCTTAAAATAGTGTACAGTGTACATTTATTTCGAGAAGGTGTTTGAAGCCCCTGCTATGCAGTCTTGAGTCACTGGTTTATATCAGAATGCTAGTAAAAGCCACTTGGAAAAATACAACAGGAAAAACTGAGCATTGTAACCAAAAGCTATATAATTTACAGACCATTTAGATTGCTGCATCTAGCCACCATTTGCCTTGATGAATGGTTCACAAATAAGAGGAATTCATTTTCAGCAGGAGATCATCTGACACATATTCCCAGTTCTTCTGCAACCTTTTGGGTTCTTTGCCTTGACTCTCCTGTGCAGGTCGTCCCATAGGTATTCTTTGGGATTGAACTTTGGAGACCCAGCAGGCCAGTTCATTATTTTGAGACGTCCCTCTCTTTCCTTTTTTCTCAAATAGTTTTTCCACAATTTTGGGTTGTCTCATGGGTTTGTTTCATTCTGAAGAATGAATAATCGCCCATTTAGCTATAATCCTGATGGAATGTCCTGCCTTTGAAGTAAGCTGTGACAGCTGTGGATTTGATAAAGCTCACCACAGCGACACCACGTCAAAAGAAAAGCGTAAACAGTATAAAACATAGATCATTACGATTTTAAGCATGTGTATTGAACTTCCTGACTGGCGCTTCACATTTTCTATATCTGAGGAAATTATGAGAATATGAGCACTGAACTACTGCAGAGAATATATTATTTAGACAGAATGACATTTATAATGTGTGTAATGAAGCATTTTGTTCCTCACAATCCTGTCCTCTACCTGCTTTTTTTGTTAGTTTTCCACCATAGTAATGGCAAGCCAGCGGCCACTATCTGGGAAGTTTAAAGTCCGTGGTACCCTTCCGGCTGGGACTGGGAGACCCCCTACTGCCTCCAGGGCTCCGCCTACTGCAGCCCGGATTGGCACTGGGGTGCGTTTATTATTTTCCTCCGTAATTACATGCCATAATTACATGCCATAATTTAACAATTGAATTAAAGCCTTAAAGTATAATGTGCAGTATGTTTTTGTGTACAGTACACAGTGTCAGCTCAGTGGTTGGTCTTAAATCAGTCTCTATAGCCATCAATCCTAGAAGGGCTGTTGTTGATACCGTAGGGCTTCACCTGCCTGTGTTTAATGTGGCTGTTGGTATGACAGGAAAACAGGGAACAGTGAGGTTTCGCTCAGGTGTGTATAGCTCTGAAATCCGTTTTCATTAACGACGGAAAAGCTTTCTGTGTGCAGATGGTTCCTGGGACTGGACGTCCAGGGACCAGAGGAGGACCTGTACCCTCTCCGGGGGTCCTGTCTGCTCAGATCAAAGTGACTGAGCGGCCTGTCACTCAGCAGGGTCTGACTGGCATGAAGACCGGGATGAAAGGTAAACGGGCTGGTTATTAGATTCAAGAGTGTCGAGGATTAGGGTTCGAGATGGTTATTATATAAATCAGTGTGGGTGTTTGTGGCAGATATTGAATTAGAAAATGTGGATGGGGGTTTGGTTAGTTATTACATTAGACAGTGTGGGGGGTTAGGATTGGTTATTAGAGGGGCATCGGAGAGACTAGGTTTTCCTCAGTGGGCTAATCCTCTGTGCCTGTGATTAGATGGTTGCCGGTTTGAGCCTGGCTTCAGCACATTGGCGGGTCCTTAAGCAAGGCCCTTAACCCCAAGCTCCCTGGGCGCTGCTACGGGTAGCTGTCATTTGCAGCCAGCTTGCTCCCCCCTACCGAGAGCACATTGGAGGGGGTGTAAGCAGAACTTCCCCATGGGGATCAATAAAGTATCTTATTATTATTAGAGAGTATGTGGGCATTAGGGTTAGTTATTAGATTAGAGTGGGTAGATCATGGTTAGTTATTAGAGAGTATGTAGGGGTTAATGTTAGTTATTTGATTAGAGAGTATGGGAGGGACTCTCTGATCCAAATGTTTCCCAACCTAGTCCTCAGGTAACTACGTTTTTACTCCCTAATAACTCCCAGCCAATCAGGAACACCGAATAACTGGTACAGGTGCGCTGGGAGCTGAGAGGAAGCAAAAAAGTGGATCCCCAAGGACTGAGTTGGGAAACACTGCTCTAATCAACAGGAACAATCCAAAAGATACTGGATAACTTTAGCGACATTGTTTAGGTGCCTTCTTGAATGTTACAGTGGACAGTTTCTTTGTTTTTTAGGACCTCAGAGACAAATTCTGGACAAATCATATTACCTTGGATTGCTCAGGTAACTTTTTATAAGGTGTTTATCCTTTTCCTTAGTATTGGTAGTTGAGGGAAGTCTTTATTTGTTGTTGGTTATAAGATTAACTTGTTAGTCTACTAAAATCATTCTAGCATATAAAGGTGCTCTAGTACTAGTATGGATTTTGGGTGTCAATTTTAATAAATCCTTTTTTTCCATCTTATGGTAGCCATGTCTGTGCTGATGAGCTGTATTCAGTTGTATGTTTTAAATAATATAGATCCACATTTGTTACATGTTTTGTCCTATTAAGCATAGATCACTGCCAGTTCCTCATGTTTGCATTGATGTTCCTTGGTGAGTTATCCTCCTGTCATGGGGCAAGAGGAGCAGATTTAATGAATGCTGTTTGTTTTTATCTTAACAGGAGTAAAATAAGTGAACTTACTACAGAATCCTGCAAACTGCAAAAGGAAATTGATGCATTTAATCAGGAGAACTCCGTCTACTTGTCCTATGAAAAAAGGTAGATGCAATTTAATGTGAACAATTGTGAATCATTTTTAACATAAATATTAAGGAAGCTGCATTTCAAAATGTATTTTCAGGTATTTAGTTGCATCACATATTATAAGGTGTCCATTCCTGAGAATGTTGCCCTCTTAAATAAAGATTTTAATATTTGCTTATAATCATTTTAGAGCTGAAGGACTTGCTGGTGAAATACAAGATCTCCAGGGAGAGCTGGCAGATTACAACATGGTATTTCAATAAGTAAATCATCGTGCATAATAATTGTGCATAGCCCCGGATTCCAGATGCTGTGGTGCCACTGGCCACAGCTCACTTGTGTAATACCACGTTTCTCATTCAATTTCAGCTTGTGGACAAACTGAACACTAACACTGAAACGGAGGAAATAGCGAATGATTTTAACATGGTGGGTTTACTTCTTTTTCTCTAAGTTCCCGTAAATGTGTTTGGTTGTACTTGTACAGATATCAGTAGCGCTGAAATGGGGGAAGTAAAGAATGACTTTTGTTCTTTAATTATATGCATAATCATAACATTAATTTGTATGTTTCATTGCAGCTCAAAGCAGAGAATGACAAAGAGACCCAGAGCATGGATATTATTTTCACAGAGAGACGGAGGTCAGTATTATGAATATAGTGTGTGTGTGTGTGTGTGTGTGTCTATATATACACACACACACACACACACACACACACACACACACACACACACACACACACACACACACACACTATACACATATACACCCTCCACACAC
>JAABNY020000119.1:20653318-20671446 GCA_015164015.2 Brevimyrus niger
ACACACACACACACACACACACACACACACACACACACACACACACACACACACACACACACACGCACACACACACTCACACACACACACACACACACACTATATTCATATACATCCTTCATGCACCCACCCAACCACGCACCCATGCTTCCATCTCTCTCACGTATCTTCTCCATAGGGCTGCTCGATTATTCATAATTCATAATCACGATTATTTTGGTCAGTACTGATACTGTGATTATTTAACAGGATTACTCATTGATTTTGGAAATATCATGCATTCCTTGACCTTTTTTTTTTAATATATCTTATTGATATTGGATTTCCTTGAACTTTAAATATAATTCCACTGAGAGACAAATAAAATGCACAGGATTTATAATGGCAGACAAAATGGGAGCATCATTGCAAGACAAAATCTGGCACGATGATCATTTTATCCCAGTTAGTTTCTTTTGATCGTCTTTGGAAGCCAGAATCCTAACTGAAACTGAAATTTGATTAATGGCCGGGTCCTGTTCCCCATGATGCTCTCTGCGTGCTTTTACATCAGTCAGACCGTATCACTGATGGCTAAAGAGATTCTGCTTTGCTCACCTTCACTTTCAGTAAAGAGGAGATGATCCGAACAGTAGAGGAGGAAATCAGTAAGGAGAAACAGACAGCAGACAGCATTGTGAAGAAGATGCTGCCTGGTGACCAGGAGAAGTATGCAGGCATGAGAGCAGCCAATGAAGAGCTTCTTCAGGTGTGACCTTGCTGATGACACTTGACGCTGATAGAAATGTGATCATTTCTCACAATTCTTGCTGTACTACGGCTACCATTTTATGTTTCTATGATGTAACAAATGTCCTGGAAAAAGAGGTCACAGCAGAACAGATCGTGGTCAGATTGAATATCGATTATAGAGTAATTTGATTAATCGGGAAAAGCAATTTTACCTGATGGTTGGATACAGTTGCAGTTGTATGAGTTTTGTCACTAGCACAGAGTAATGTGAGCTGGTTAATCCGACAGAAGTTGGATATAAATATCTTCAATGTAGCTAGAAACAGACCATCTGATGTCCACTCTGGCTTGTTCTCTTTGGAGGTGTTGGACAGTCACCAACAGGAACTCGATGCGCTAATCACTCAGAAGGAAGCGCTGGAAGCAGTGAGTGCGGAACTCTTCATCTTCATGTATGGGCTGCTGAGGTCAGGCCGCCTCGACGCGCAGTGCAACGCTAACCGGCGCGTGCTGCTGTTCTGCAGGAGATTGCTCACTCGCGGGTGAAGCAGGAAGCCGTGTCACTGCACGAGAAGCTGCAGCAGCTGGAGCATCGCAGAGACACCATGATTTCTGAAGACAAGAGCCTGGGCTCCCCACAAGAGGAACGGGAGCGGCTGCTCAGACAGGCAGGCTGGCTTCCACTGCCAATACAAGGAGTGTAGTCTGTTTGGGTCACCCTCAGAGGGTTCAGCGTAATCATGGCAAGAAGTGCAGAGCGTCTGTCCAGGTTCTATATGTACTGGTGATAGCCCTGCATTCTCACTGTCTCTGATCTGTTATTAGGTCAAAGAGGACAATCAGGAGATAGCAAGCATGGATCGACAGTAAGAGCCGGTCTTTACTTATGAGAGCATATGCATCTCATATCGATGACATGGAGTGACCACAGGCTTCTCTTTTGGAATGCAGGTTGACTGAAATCCGAGAGAAGATCAGCCAGATCAGTGAGGAGATGCAGCACCTGCACGATGACATGGAGGAGCACCAAGGTACTGGAAGTGGTCTGAGGAAAGAAAGCAGCCAGCTGCCAGGGACCCGGAGTGGGAGGGCAGGTCCCAAGGTCCTGAAGTCTCGTAGGGCAGGTCCCAAGGTCCCAAAGTCCGGAAGGGCAGGTCCCAAGGTCCTGAAGTCTCGTAGGGCAGGTCCCAAGGTCCCAAAGTCCTGTAGGGCTGATCCCAAGGTCCCAAAGGATAGGTTCCAAGGTCCCAAAATCCCAAAGGGCTGGTCCCAAGGTCCTGAAGTCCTGAAGGGCTGGTCCCAAGGTCCTGAAGTCCTGTAGGGCAGGTCCCAAGGTCTTGAAGTCCCGAAGGGCAGGTCCCAAGGTCCTGAAGTCTCGTAGGGCAGGTCCCAAGGTCCTGAAGTCTTGAAGGGCAGGTCCCAAGGTCCTGAAGTCTTGAAGGGCGGGTCCTCCAAGGATACTGGGATCCTCTCAGAATTCTGGAGACTAAACCCTATTAATGAATGTGAATAATGGAATAATTAATTAGTTTCAAGTTCTCTTTTCATTTCCACATTAACATTAATGTTTTGCGTAAGTTTTTTATGATTAAGACTATAGGGGATAAATTTATTCATTTAGATGGTACGATTTCTGATTTCGTACATATCCAGATGTCAGTTAGTTTTGTATTGTTTTGGCTGTTTTAAGCAGGATTTAAATAAAAAACTCATGCGATTTCGTTTGTCTTGGTAGGAGAACGCAAGCAGAAGTACGAGGAACTGAGAAAAAGGGAGGAAAACATGGACAGTGAGTAGAGAGTCAGACCCTCGCAGGCCCAGACCACGCCGCCTTCTGGACAGGTGCTGATCGGCATTTCCTGTGTCGCTGGCACAGATTTCCTGGAGACCTTTGAGGAGACCAAAGCTCAGGAGGTGCAGCGCAGCCTGCAGGTACAGGCTGAGATCGTGGCTTTGCTGGAGCACTCGAGCAGGGTAAGGGCTCCGGGGACACCGCTGGCCCTGGGGTGGCCTGCATGAGACAGACACATCAGACACGAGTGCAGATGAGCCAGCAGGGACTGTAACCCATACATGAGTGGTCATCGACTGGCCGACTGACAGGTTAATCCTGAAGACATTACTAATCGATCGTGGCAATCAGACACAGAATCTCAGTAGCTCCCCAGATTATTTTCTCTCACTGTATAAAGGTTGGTGAGCACTGCCATACATCATCCTAACCTAACCTTTTGCTAGAAAGAATTTTATTTCTACTTCTTTTTAATATTGCATATTATAAATCTAATGGATAGCTATCTGGTATTCATATACTTCAGTCTGAAAAAAATATTGCAATGCCTTATGGAGACACAGAGTGACACCTGTTTGTCCAAAGTCCAGTCCTACGGCTTCTGCAGTCATTACTCCTAGCTATTAGTCACCTGCCATTGCCTGTCAGGTTTCATTTGTTTCAAAGCCCAAGACAGTAGTTGGAGTTTGTAAGGGATTCTTTTTTTCTGATGTTTTTTTTCCTCATCATTATTGTTTACTTGGTCGTTTGAAAGTGGCCCTATTCAAGAAATGCCTCGAGAGCCATTTGTTCCATGATTTCTTCTACTGCCTCTTATGTTCTTTGAATGCTCTTATGTTGCACTGTTGCCTGCTCTAATGTCGCACTGCTCCTATGTTGTACTGGCCCTTGAAGTTTTATTAGGTTCTTACTTTGTTAATTATTGTTGTGTGGCTCCTGCTGCAATACTGCTTACTCTTGTACCTGGGCAGTCATAAGCTACTTATGCCTAATTGACTCCTTGAAGGCAAGAATGTAAATGTAATACATAAACTTTAGATCTGCTGATGTTTATTGGTAATAAGTCTTTAATATAGTTACTCATAAGAGCTATGAGACAATTGCAATGCTGATGGGTTGCAAAAAAAAAAAAAAAAACTGAGACGAACACGAGTGTGATGGGGCTCAGTGATCAGCACCTCCCTGATGAAGGGAGGAGCGAGAGATGGGGTCATTTTTGCAAAGTAAAACTGTAAATAAAAGCATTTAAAACTGAGCATGAGAGTTTATGTTTCTATTTTTGCAGAACATCAATCACATGAAGCAGATTTCTTCTGTCACAGCCACTGAGTTGAAGTCTATGCAGGAGGATCTCAGCTTCAAGGAGACTGAGATGCACAAGTCGCAAAATACAGCCAAAGGGCTGTCTTCAGGTGAGTCCCCCAGTTAACAAAATCAAGGGGCTCTCTTGAGGGCCTTGCTTAAGGGCCCAACAGAGTAGAATAACTCTAGGCATTCACAGGATTTGAATCAGCAACCTTCCAGTTACTGGCACAGATCCCTAGCCTCAGAGTCACCACTCTGCCCCTTAAGCTAGGGCCCCTGCTTATAAGGATCAAATGGTCCTTATTCAGATAGGTCCCCCGGTTAACAGGATCAGAGGCCCTTATTCAGATAGGTCCCCCGGTTAACAGGATCAGAGGCCCTTATTCAGATAGGTCCCCCGGTTAACAGGATCAGAGGCCCTTATTCAGATAGGTCCCCTGGTTAACAGGATCAGAGGCTCTTATTCAGATAGGTCCCCTGGTTAACAGGATCAGAGGCCCTTATTCAGATAGGTCCCCTGGTTAACAGGATCAGAGGCCCTTATTCAGATAGGTCCTCTGGTTAACAGGATCAGAGGGCCGTATTCCGCCATGTGGGTTGGTTACTGGATTAACACATCTGGTTAGTAAGTGAGCTCAGACAAGCTGGTCCAGATTCTGTTTCCAGTTACATTCCATTTCTGTGTTAACTTCAGTCTATCCTGTGACATGTCCACTAGGGCAAACATACTTTTGTTCCTGTACTTGACAAAGCAGGTCATGTATGTCAAAAATAGGAAAATAGTAGAAATTTCTAGAGACTGTTCTAGAAAAGAGCACAGACGAATGTGACAAATACTGTGCTCTTTTGGGGCTTATTCATGGGCTCATAATGTTATGTTGTTTTAGGGTTAATCGCGACGTTCTGACCTGAGATGGTACCAGCCCCATTTATTGCACAGGAAGGATGGGCTGGGTGGTAGACAGCCCATCTTATGGAAGTGTGTTGCCACCAGGAGAATATGAGATTCAGCGGTCATCAGCAGTAATACAGGAAGGAAGGGATAGCCTCTAATAAGGACAGCAGCAGTCGAGTATGGCACAAGGTGGCCACAAGGTGGCAGCATACTGGATTATTTCTTTTTCAAGATGTTAAGCGAACTGATTGTTTTGGCATTACACTTTCTCTTCGGTCTTGTTATATCATGTCTATAATTTATTATGAGCTGGTCCTTGCAGGCAGGCTTGGGTACTGGCTGTTCTTCAGCCCTGGCCACACTTGGAAACAAAGCATAATCAAGTTTAATTGTTCAGATTTGGCTGCGTAATGCAGCAGCTGGGTGGGGAAAGTGCCCGGGGCAGCATGACGCCGTGCTCAGCAGTCTTTCATTTATATTCATGTTTACATTGATTTCTGTACTAAGCAGCTCAGTGTAGCAGGGCTTCTGGCAGAGCTGACCGCCTTGTGTTTCACTGCGGATTAGGGTCCGACTGTATACCTTGCATTTGACAAATAAAACCTTTGAATCCTTCTGCTTGACAGAAGGGACTGAAATCCCCACATCGCAAAGGCCTACTGTGCTGGACTGTTGTGTGATACCTGTATGAGAATACTGTTACCCAGTAATTTCCTCAGTCGCCTCTACATTTCTTAAGTAATCATTGCTGTTGTCGGTTTCCTTCCTTTCTGTTCGACATTTTCACCGTAATGTTTTCTTATCTCATCCACTGAAAAGCCACAGGAGCATTTCCTTGAGACAGCTACGAGCTAGAAAGCCATTGTTATCTCTCTGCGCTTTTAGCATTGTGCTGAAAGTGAGTTTCACTACTCCTGCTTAGTTTAATGGCAGCAATCACGAAAAAGGATGAGTATCAGACGGAGTATCTGATTGGTCAATGACAGAGTACTCGGCTTTCATATCAGTCGGAGTATCTGATTGGTTGGTGTCCACAAGCATGCTCAGAGGGAACATGAAAGGCGGGTTGTAAGTGAAAAATGACCGGATTTCACAGAAGAGCTGATGGAGCACTTTGTGTGTTCTGCTGCTCTGTACTCTGCTCTCTACTCTCCTGCCCAGAGCTGCTCCTATCGAGAGGAATCAGCCCACTTCCCTTTCCTGTCCCCTGATCTCCGTAGCAACAGTGCCGCTCAACACCCAATCCCGTTTCGTGTGACTGTCAGTACTGGTACACATTATCACCGTGCACCTGACTTCTGCACTCAAATACTGACTAAATTATTTCTTTTTTATTCTTATTTATACTGACTCAAGTGGCAGGGTCACATAGGAGAGCTGCGGCTCGACACCTCTTGTGTGTGAGGTCTGTATGGTGCAGGGCCACCTCTTATGAGGGCTCACTTTTCTTGTTTGCTCATTTGAAATCTGTGTCTTAATGCTCATTTTATATCCTTAAGTAAAAGCAGATTTAGAATATACATGAATCAGTTTGTGGGGGCTTTCTGCTGTCCTTCTGCTGTGGCTTTAATAAGACCACACGCTGATTTGATGGATGACCATGTATCGTGTGTGGGGGGGGGGGGGTTTCACCAGAGAGCCGACGCCTGCAGCAAGACCTGCAGAAGGTGGAACAGCTCGAGAGCAAAATTAGCACGGAGCTGAGCAGCCTGAAGGAGCAGATCCAGCAGATGACCGAAGGCCTCCAGACCTACAGCAACCTGGAGGCCCTAAAGACAGCTGGAGGGGAGAAGAAAAAGGTAGAAGGGTCATCTTAGCAGAGTGTGTGTGTGTGTGTGGGTGGGTGTGTGTGTACAGGGAGATGAGCAGGGCTCTGGCGGAGCACAGAAACGGGTCTCCGAAAAGCATTTTCAGCTTTCATAACTGGCTATCTATGGCCCCGCTTTCAGAATAACGAGACTGACTTCTCCTCCATTTAGAGGCTGCAGGAGGAGGGGATGCTCTTCACCCAGAGGAGGGAAGCCTTTAAAAAGGTTGTGCAGAAGATGAATGAGGAATTAGAAGCACTGAAGGCCCGGCTGCTGGACAATGAGACGCATGCTCAGGTCAGATTGGGGGAGGCGCTGCTCAGCAGCCTGGGATTGGCTGGATCAGGTTACCGTGTGGTGGCTGAGGGGATGCAGCCAATCCTGCGGGAGTGTCTTTTTAATGGGGTCCCTACACAGCAAGGAAAGTGTGGAATTTTAAAATGGAAAGTAAGGAACCATGTTTTAAACAAGGCACTGCCTAACTTTTTCCCCATGTTTTCAGCTTACCAACTTGGAGAGGAAATGGCAGCATCATGAACAGAACAACTTTGTCATGAAGGAATGTATCCTTTCTCCATTCTGCACTCAGTGCACTTGCTGCCTGTGCCATTGCTTCTACATCACAGCACCTTTCCTTAAATATTTTGCTCAGTCATTGCTTCCAAGGGCATGGAGAGTGACTATCGGCCCATTGTGAGGAGCGTGACCAAACAGCTGAGTGAACACAATCAAGCGCTCATCGATGCGCTTCAGGGAAACAGGGGCTGAGGGTGCTCTGCTGTGGGAGTGGGCTTTACAGGAGTCCCAACTTCATTGGGGGGGGGGGGTGCACTACAGCTTTCAGATACTGTGACAAACACAGGGCTTTGAAGGCATTTTATTTTTGTAGTTCTTGAACTGTATATTAACAAATTAAAAAGAATTAAGACGTTGTCATAAGCACTGAAGTAGTTTTTGATGCTTTGGATATAAATGTCACTGGTTTCCTACCCCCTCGCTTTGGGCCTGACTTTGTAACACAGCACTAACATGCGGTGCTCATTTGCTGAGTCTCTGTGCTCCGACGCCCAGTTTTCTACCTACCCCAACTTTCCCAGCCACACAATTGTAGGATAGGTTACAGCAGGAGTTAACAGCAGACAGGAACTTAGCTGTCTGATAACACTATTGTTTTAACCATATTAGTTTCCGCCAAGAACCAAACTATCAGTCAGGCACCTCCACCTTCCTTAAGCTAAAGCAAACATACATCCCCAGACTAGAGTAATTCATTGCTGCCGTTTGGGTTTGTGTCGAAACTGAATAAAGCTGTGGTCTAGCCAAAGGGAACACCAAAGTATGGCTGTTTTATGGCGTGCACAGTCCATGCTGTTGTGGGACAAACCAGCTTCAGCTCCCAGTATGGGGCTTCTTTGCCATGCTGTACAGTCCTCTGGTGTGCAGGCTGACCTCAAAGGGTCCACTCTTCCAACAGGAACTTGGATGATCTACCCTACGCTACCAGGCAAAAGTTTTTGCACACTGACATTTTCTACATTTGCATGTAACTCATTTAGAATTTACTAAAAATCAATATTCTTTGCTAACAAATACATTTATAGTATGTTGACCATTTGAGTACCATTATTAGCAAGAAAAGGTCATATCATTGGTTCACCAAAGTAACCTCCTCCAGGAGTTATGACAGCAGAGAAATTCTTTTTACAAGAAACATCAAACTGCTCTGTTTCATGGGATGAAACAGTCAGCAAGTACATGTAAAGTTAAAGGACAACCTAGAATTTGCCATCCCTGCACAACCAGTTAACAGGACGTTATACATACACTGTTGCATGTCCTTTCCATGTTATAAAGGAAGCTTGTTTTATTTGACTTATTTTCATTTACAGTTGTCCACTCAACTTTCCAGTGCTTAACAATCTGCAAAAAAAAAATGTCTGCAGTTAATGAAATAAATGCAAATGTGGTAAAAGGGCTAAAAGGCTCATTCATCAACCACAAGTAGTGCTAAGCGGGGGAGGGGGGGAGGGCCATGCTAACAATAACATTTGGTGGGGAGGATTTGTATGACGTTTATTGCATTGTTATTAAACATAATTTATAGCTGTGTTTTATTTGGATGCTAACCTTTGGACATGATTTGTCAGTAACATGGTTGGAATTTAATTTTAACATCATGCAGTAAGTGTTTAGTTGTGAAATAAATAATTAGTCACATCAGAACCTGTACAGAATGTTAGGATGTTCCAGTTGTACTTATGACACTTTTACATTCTGGATATGAGGCAGCCGCTAAAGCTAGGTAGCATTTAGTTAGCGTTACATGTGACAGGTATATGTGATGAAATAGGTTATACAGAAACTAAACCTGAAAATGTGTTTTTGTAACGGTCTTGTTTGTCGAAGTACAGCACTGTGCAAAAGCAGTAAATGAAAATGTTTAAAGCTGTCAATGTATTAAGTCTATATTGGCAATAAAAAAAAACTATTTAATATTGAACATATGCAAATTGACAGTGACAGTAAAAAGGCAAGAATTTTTTCTGTTCTCCAAAAAGTTACTGCTATCTTGTTAAACATGACTTCAGTTCCGAAATGTCTCGGTGCATATTAAATAACATAACATGGTATTTATAAGATGGTGTGCTAGTGGTCAAGTCAAAAAAATACATTGGCGCACTGGATAGTAGCTACAGAGACTGGGATGGCGTTAGGAGAGGTTTTGCTAAGCTGACACACTCTGACAGACATAATATGAAAAGGTTACATCAATATAAAGATCATTTAAACATCTTAAAATTTCTTTTGACTGCCTAAGACTTCTGCGCAGTACTGTTCGTTATTGTATTCCCCGGATGGCGGAAGAAAGTCAAGAGAAGGGGAGTTTCAGACACTTGGCAACCTTTGCAGAGGCATTGTATGAGTGATGAACTGGAACTAACAAAATGTTGAGATGGATCACTCCATAACTGAAATAGCGTCACATAGTTACAGCAAAGGAGAGGATGGTTTTGTCAATTGATATTATTAGAGCAATGATTGAAGAAGTATTTGAAGGATCTTATTCAAACTTTGTAGACACATTGTATAGGTGAGGACTTTGAACCGATCAAATTTTGAGACAAATCGCAACAAAACCAAAGCAAACCCACTTAGTAGCAGCCAAGGGAAGGGTGTAAGCAGATTACATTTGACCTTGTGAATGTGATACATTGAAAAGTATTTGATGGATCTTATTATGCATCACAAAACATTACACGGATGGAAGATCTACACTTGATTTTATTGACCACCCCAAAATGAAGTAGCAGCAGTGTGTTACAGCAAAGGAAGGAAACGACAGCCACAGAAGACACTTGGATCTCGTGAACACAGTAACTCTAGCAATATTTTACAGATCTTTTTCAAATCATGCATGCAAATTGTAGGGGCAACGTGCTGGAAGTAATCAAATTTTGAGACACACCATGTCAGGCACTTGACCCCGTCAATGCGATAACTCAAAAAGAACTTGACAGATGTTTTTCAACATTTGCAGACAAATAGTATGGATGAAGAACTGGGCCTGTTCACGTTTTGACCAAATTGCACCAAAATTAAATTAAAGGTGCTCAATGACGGCAAAGGGGAGTGTGAGAGCAAAGGGAAGTGGGCGTATGTAGCAAAAGGAAAACGAGAGGCGATTCGGGAAAAGAAGCATTTCAGCGTACCTGCGCTCATCCTTGTGCAAATTGATGATTTCATTTCAGCTGGGCTTTGGCTAAAGATTTTCGGAGAGGTAGGTAAACTGTGCAAGGTAGGCTTCAACAGTTTTGCGATAATATTTTCAGTTTACCGTGGAATTTTCATTCTGTGAAATTAACCCCCTTGTGAGACCCCTAGAGATAGAAATTGGGGTGTGTGAGACGAGTAGTAATTAGATGGGGGATGGGGGGCAGCCAAAGAATACATTATTGTTATTTTTGTCAGCCTCTTCGCCATTTGTATGCATTCTCATCTTAACTAGTCTAGCATCACAATAAATAAACGTTTATTAAGTTAAAATGCAAATATAAGAACTTTTTGTTTGTTTGATGGTATTTAATTTTCATAAGCTTGGGATCTGGTGCGTTATACAGATTTTGTTTGCCAGCTAATTGGAGCCTGTGTGCGTACAGTCAAAAGCAACCTAGGTTGCAGTAACATTTGATGTCAGCAGAAAAATCACATTGTAGTCTGTATGGGTGTCTGTTTGCCGTTACGTGATAGTTAGTCACACCGTTTCTGTATCTGTTACGGTTATAAATGTTGCATCATGGAAAATGGTGGTCGCAGTGCAAATGAGAAATATTTCAATATTTTGACATACAAATAATATTGATGACATTTTAAGGCATGGTCATTAAGAAATCCACAGAGAAATACTGCTAACCATTTAATCGGTGGAGGAAAATTGGTATGTAAGTATAATATGCAATAAATGATTAGGTTTAGTTTCAGAGTTATGTGTCAGGATTAGGACTCAGAGTAAAGAATACACATTTATTGGCTTTCTTGTTCCAGATCACCCATCCAGTAATTATAGAAATTATAGTGGTTGGGGGGTGTGGGATAAGGTGGGGGCGGTGGGGCTGTCCTCACCATAATGCACTGTTGTCATTCCAGCACCATCTTTTCTAGTTTGTTTGTATTTTTAATTGTATGACAAAACTGAATTCTCAATAAAAACCAAAATAAGTCACACCTTGCTTTTTTATTGGCAATTGATTAGTTGTTCATTAGCTGCCTAACTTTGCACCAGCAGAGACACAATTTAATTGCAATTTAACAATAATTATTAGTCTATTGAATAATAATAATAATAATAATAATAATAATAATACATTCTGAACCAGGCATGTTGTGGGCTGCTCGATAGATTTTGCCAAGCTCCAGAAAATAGCTTTTGGAGTCCCTATATAGTACTGAGCCCATTGAATCTACCTGGGTATTCATGCCTCTCTGATTGCACCTGACCCGCCCTAAAATCCTACCAACACCCCCACCAAATGCACATCCACACCTACCCCTGACCCTGCCACAGTCTCACTCACACTTCCTCCTGACCCTCCCATAGTCCCTCCCATAGTCTCACCCACACATCTACCTGACCCTCCCATAGTCTCAACCACAACTTCTCCTGACCCTCCGATAGTCTCTCCCATAGTCCCATCCGCACCTCCTCCTGACCCTTCAATAGTCTCTCCCATAGTCCCATCCACACCTCCTCCTGACCCTCCGATAGTCTCTCCCATAGTCCTATCCACACCTCCTCCTGACCCTCTTATAGTCTCAACCACACCTCCTCCTAACCTTCCCATAGTCTAGCCCACACCTCCTCCTGACCCTCCCATAGTCCCATCCACACGTCCTGACCCTCCCATAGTCTCTCCCACAGTCCCATCCACACCTCCTCCTGACCCTCCTATAGTCTCAACCACAACTTCTCCTGACCCTCCGATAGTCTCTCCCATAGTCCCATCCGCACCTCCTCCTGACCCTTCAATAGTCTCTCCCATAGTCCCATCCACACCTCCTCCTGACCCTCCGATAGTCTCTCCCATAGTCCTATCCACACCTCCTCCTGACCCTCTTATAGTCTCAACCACACCTCCTCCTAACCTTCCCATAGTCTAGCCCACACCTCCTCCTGACCCTCCCATAGTCCCATCCACACGTCCTGACCCTCCCATAGTCTCTCCCACAGTCCCATCCACACCTCTTCCTGACCCTCCTATAGTCTTTCCCATATTCCCATCCACACCTCCTCCTGACCCTCCCATAGTCTCTCCCATATTCCCTTCCACACCTCCTCCTGACCCTCCCATAGTCTCTCCCATAGTCCCATCCACACCTCCACTTCTAACACCGTCCCAGCTGCAGAGCCTGTGCCTCTGCCCGCCGCCTGCACTTTTCTAACGCTGCAGGAGACCTTTCTGGCATTTGATCAGGGGGCCGCCCAGTTTATGTCGGGGGATTGTTAGGTCTGCCTTTCCCATCCTCACACTAAAAGGAAACAGGAAAAGGAGCCCGAGCTCCCAGTACAAGTAAACGCGGGAGGGGGTCAGAGCAGGAGGAAAAGGCGGGGAACCATAAAGAGCTGCAGCTCTGCCCTTCAAGCTAGTGTGGAGATGTGGATGGACGGGCTCCTCTCATAGCGTCTGAGGTGGACCTCACTGCAAACATCACCCAGCTTTGCAGTGCATAACCATGGACTATGTGTCTGCTCTCCTGAGTTTGCTCAGCTGTGTGCTTCTGGGTAGGTACCAGTGTTTTCAATCTTTCCACCAGTATGTGCTCCTCATCCATTTCAAACCAAAAAGCCATCATTTATCTTCAGTGAACTGGTTGTCTCAGGACATCCATAACACGTTATATACTTGTAGGTTTTCCTGCGAGCGACGGTACGATTGGGTTACTGCCATCTTGTGAGTTTGAAATTTGCTTTGTTCATTTTTTGTAGTCCGTTAAAAGAGATACATAGTTGTGCATGCTCTGTGTATAACCCTTTCCGTTGAAAAATAAAGCACATTGCAGTCGTGCGGGACAGTGGCTTGAAACTGTATCACGTGTCCACATTAATAGCCATCCATTGTACAGTGAAAATTTCCATCATTTGGCATTTCAAGGCAGTTCTGGGAAGCCTCTGGGTTGTGGGGGACTGAAAACACGCAATTAGTGTGAGAGTAGGAGTTGGATCGAGCGGTGCGATGTCAGTAAGAAACGCGTGTCTGCGTACACGTGACGCATTCTGAACTGCAGTACTGAGTAATAATGAAGACTGTTGCATGTCATGCGTATGTCCCCTCACTGGCGTGCTTTGTTTGTACATCTCCACCATCTGCCTCCCTCACAGCTTGTGTAAAAAAGGATTCTTTATTGATTATTTGCATCTCTAAAATTATCTTGAAGTCACACAACCATTTTTATTGGTAAAGTGAAAATAACATTTTAAAATGCCTTCGCAAGGCAGTTAAAAATGAAATTCTAAAATGATGCACAGTTATTCATGATAAACAATTGGGGTATTGTATTTTGTATTTATAGTATATAGTATATTTACAGACTGTATAAATACTTATATGTATTTAAAGTGTCAAACACATAATTTTACTTATTTTATTATTTTTTATTATTTTATTTGGGGCCGCTTTACAGTAAGGCTACCCTTATAAAGGGTTTATGAATAGTTTATAATCTGGTTCTTAATTAGGTTGTAACATTTTGTAAATTATTATTAGACAATTTTAAACAAGATATTACACTGCTTTCTTTTAATTAATGAATTACTACGAAGTGACAAAAGGGAGCCCTATTGTAAAGTGGTACCTTTTATTTTATTATGTTGTGGGGTAATTTTATTATTCTGTCAAGTATGTCCAAATCAAGACTGAAAAGACTTCAAGATGAAACACGAGGTGCTTCTGAAAACTTGCTTATGAGCTGTGACACAGCAAACAGCCACCGGCTCAGGGTTGGGGGTCACAGAGAACGGTGTCAGAGCGACTGGGCAGTCACAAAGATGTCACAGGCTTGCAAGTTATGTATTTAAAACTATCATTAATACTATATCAGGGCAGGAACAGAAAATCTGAACTCAGTGGTATAAAGCAGTGGCTGGCTGAGGGGTAATTCTATTGTTAGATATACTTTTACTTTTACTTGGAATACGATATTGTATGTTGGCAAACAAAACAAAAAAATGTTCATATAAAATCAATACTACAGATTTAGATCAAAGACTCCACGGACAAGAGAACGGCAAGAGAATGAAGCGAATCCACAAAGTATCTTCAGACGTGAGGCTGAGCGCCAGTCACTTCCTCTGTCCTCCGCTCTCCATTGTCTTTGCGAATAATCAAGCTTTCCGTCCCTTGACTCCCCGCCCAGCGCTATGTGCCAGTTTATGGGTCTGCTGCCTTGCGCCGGTAGCTTAAACCACAATCAGATAACTGACCTATGGAAGTACGGTGCTTACTTTGTGCCACGGCTGCCAGGATTGTTAAGTAGGAAAGCCGTCTCTTCAGCTCCTAGCAGCCCAGGGCGACCGTAAAGCTGATTTGCCAGGGATTTTGCCTCCACTCTATTTTGTGTTTTCCATTTGCTTTCATCGTCTGAGCACATGTTGTGCATATTGTTGTGTGGCACTGAGAGTTAGGCCCCTACACCAGGGACCGGATGGTAGCTGTTTCAGACACTTGGCAAATACAAATTGATGAGTGAGATACTGATTGAACGGTACAAAGAGCAGCTCCTTGAAGAGCGACTGCTCTGGCGCGAGGGGAGCTTCTTATTGAAAGGAACGTGATGTTGAGAATCACTCGTGTTTCTGGTGTTACAGGTGATGCTCTCCACACAGCAGACCTGACCTTGATAAACCCAGACATCATAATAACATCACCTGAATCCTCACTCCACTGCGTCAGTAGTGACTGGAAGGCTGCAGACGCCATCAGCATAGACCCAGATTTTTCTTTGCCTGGCCAACAGGCCCTCAAAGTCGTCCAGGACACAACTTATCAAGCAGCTTCCAAGATCACATGGGAAACGCAAAACATCAGCTTTGGAGCATTCTACTGTAGCGCGCTGAGTGCTGACCCCGTCGAGAAAGTTTACACACTGAAGATGTCAAATGAAGGTGGGGGCTCTTTGAATATCTTATTGAACATTACAGACACACATGCTAGTGGTGTATTTTGAGTGGTGCGCATGTTAATATAATCAGCATTAGCATTCAACCGAGAGTTCTGAGCACTGACTCCGGTCAAATAGCTTCAATGTTAAAATGTTCAACGTTATAATCCTGCATCCTTGAGCTCATGGCAGTTTTACATGACAGCAGGTAAACAGACGTGGAATCTGAAAAGCATCTTCTTCCTTTACAGCTACCTTCCATCCAGAATCATTAACCATCACTGCCAGCATTAACGAAAACGTCAACATTTCTTTCACACGCAAAATCCTCGTGGCCGAGGACGCATACATTTTCAAAAACTGTAAGTGTCATCGCCTAGTTTATCCATTCATGCACCCATCTTCTGCAAATCGTTATCTGGAACGGGGTCCTTGCAGGGGACACCATGGATGGGACACGTATCAATCACAAGCGCACATTGTCATTCCATGAACAATTTGTGGTTATTTATAAAGTACTGAATCACTGAGCAAAACTAATTTTAATAGCGTTATCCCTTTCATTTAGAAAAACAAAAGTTTCTTGGAAACAAAATTATAGGTTTATTTTACACCTAGTATTCTAACGGAAAATATTTTAAAGTTTCCAAACTCCTATATATCACTCTGTCAGAATGTGATTGCTTAACTCATATAGTGTCCTTTTACTCATTTTCAGCTCATGGGGGTTGCAGAAACATAATGCAAAGGACATAATGAAAAACGATTGGTTCAGATACATAACCAAGCACATTATAGAGTATTTGGGTCCAAGCAACTAGAGGAGGCGGGACCAAGATATCTTATTGGTTAGACCCACCTCCTCTAGTTGTTTGGACCCACCTCTTCTAGGATTTCATTGGTTTTCTCTATGAACCAATCATTTCTCATTTTGCCCTCATATTTTTGTGCAAGTAAAACTCCCACCATTTACTCCAAATGCTTTTACCTGTAGGGGGCTTCATCCACTCTGTCCCAAAGTCCGAAGTCCCAGAAGATGTCCTGCACTCCATCCGGGCCGTGAAGGCTGAAGATGCAGGCCTGTACACAGCCAGATACATTGGGGGGACCGAAGCGTCATCTGCTATCACCAGGCTGATAGTAAGAAGTTAGTGCCCTCACTTCTCGTACACATACACATTCCAGAATTTTGCTCTGGGGTCAATAAAATTTATTCTAGGTCTGACTCTAATCCACACAATCAATCCTGAGCATATGTGATTAGACGTGCCCCAGGTTAGCCAGACACTGGATCAGACGCCCCCCCCCCCGCCCCCCTCCTGTTTCTGTTTAGAGTGTCCTGCCGGCAAATGGGGACACGGCTGTTCAAAGTCTTGTCCGCGGTGCCAGAACGGAGGTGTGTGCCATGACGAAACAGGCCACTGTATCTGCCCCCCCGGGTTCAAAGGCCGCACCTGTGAGACAGGTAAAGATCCCCCTGCCCCTCAGTACGGCAATAATTAGCGGAACGCCCCATGCCAAAAACTTATGGGCGTGGAGATGTCACTTCAGGTCGAGTCATCGACTGGGATTTCTTTTTTAAATAAAAAGGAATGTTTTGCAGTTTGTGGACGCGGCAGGTTCGGGAGATATTGCAAGGAGAGCTGCAAGGACAACAGCTGTCGCGCGGTGGTCTTCTGCCTCCAGGACCCCTACGGCTGCTCCTGTGCCAGCGGCTGGCGAGGCCTGAACTGCAGCGAAGGTGAGGGGGCCGCCTCGCTCCATTTGCGCGTCGGCCATGCAACGTCGACTCGCCGCTGAGCTGGCCGCATGTTTTCAGCCTGTCCTGACGGCTTTTACGGCGCCGGCTGCAAACTGCGATGCGCCTGCGGGGGTGACCACGGCTCGTGCGATCGCTTCCGCGGCTGCGTCTGCGCGGGACGACACGGGGCTCGCTGTGAGAACAAGGGTAAGATCAGCCGTCTGTCGCCAGAAACTGCTCTGGATCTTTGATTGTTATGCTGATGAAACTCCCCCTGGTTAGTCTTTAATCAGCTGGTTCTTCTCCCCTTAAGAGGTCGTACGTGTATGAGGTCACTGGGCACTCAGGAGCACAATATATGGGGTCCCCTTGGGTACTCATGTCCCAAGTCATTTTAAAAGGAGCCAGAGCAGGTCCCTGTAGAAACGTATCTCAGCTGAACATAAGACAAGATCCCTAGAAAGGCTTCTATATTGCTGAAATCTTGATGGTACTTGATTCTATATCTTTAAACTATAATCAAACTTGGCAGCTGACCATCAGATGGTCAGTCAGTACATTTTGACCATTTTAATGGCATCCGACCATTCTGACAAATTCAGCCAGTGATTTAGTTTCAACCAACCAGTTGCGCATAAAGAGTCACAGTTACAGAGTACGCCACTTGTTGGTTGAAACAAAATCCTGGTCTGGATTTGTACTTTCTGGACCTGAAATTTCCACCTCTGTTCTTCTGCTAGATGAAGCCCCGGTTGTGGTTAGCAGGCCTAGAGACAGCAAGCTGAACTTGGAGGTGACGTACACGGCCAACTGCACAGCTGCTGGAGCTCCTGCTCCCCTACATGGGGACATCATCCTGATCAAACCAGATGGAACCGTCGTAAATGTGAGCGCTCGTGTGTACCGGGACCTGGGCTAATCCCCTGCCACAGTACCGTCATGCCTTTCAGGGCTGACCTGTTTTTTTTCTTTTAGGCAATAGACAGTGAAACCTTAAACAACCAAACCACTTCCCAGTTCAGAGTGGAGAAGATCTCATTGCAGGATCATGGGGTCTGGTTCTGCCAGGTGATGACGAGTGCAGGACGGCAGGAAAAGCCTTTTAATGTCAGGGTGAAAGGTGAGGGAATTGGGGGGGGGGGGGGGGGGGGGGCCGGGACATTTGGGGTTGCCGAAACAGGGTTTTTCCCACCCCCTTTTGTT
>JAABNY020000119.1:20686273-20708301 GCA_015164015.2 Brevimyrus niger
TACTAATTTTAACTACACGCACGCATGACAAATCTCCTTGTTCGTTAATTTAATCAATAATTTTAACTTTACTCGCTTAAATTTAAGGCTGACACAAAATACCCAACGAAGAAAAATGCAGATATCTTTCACTCAGCACATTCAATTTCTCATTACTTTGAGAGGGAGAAGTAGTAAACTACATAGCTGCATAATATAAGGCGTATTTTGCTAGCCGTGCTGATGGATTACATGTGTATGCCTTGTATTTACGCTATTACGCAATCCAACATTTTACAAATAATACTCAGGGAGAATATAAATATATAACTATGTTTAACAACTCTGTCAGGTCAGATAATTGTTCACGAAACATTTGGACATATTTACATACATGCTTTCCAACATATTAATCCATTGCTAATGATGAATGAGTTGTGTATTATAGATGAACAGTTTATATAATTACGAAAGAGACCGTTTGGCTAATGGATGTTCTGAAATTTCTGGAAGTATATATGTGTGTCCGACAAAGCACATCCCATCCAGGGTGAACCCCAACCTTGCGTCCTATATGGTGCCTGCATGGGGTAGACTCCAAGCTTGGCCCTGGTGAGGATAATAAGGCAGAAGAACCCTGGCAATTAGTAGATTAATGGACATGTCACAAACTGTCAGGCATGGGTGAAGAGGAGCAGGGACGCAGGTGCGGGTATATGGGATTTAATGAATATGGCACTGAATAGACACAAGGAGTGAAACTGCGAGCCTGACGAGGGGCACGGCAAAGGGGTAGAGTAAGCCAATAAATGGAGCGATGCAGCAGATATAAATAGCATATAAAGAGGAAAACACAGATAACCAGCATTTCCAGTTCTCACGGAACAGGTGTTATGCCGAAAAAGGCATCCCTGCAGTAGAATGCATGCCTGTCTATAATTGACCGATTGGTCGCTGATCTGAAAGAAGTTGAGCTACTTTGTCTAGTTAGGCTACTGTAGTGCTAATCAATAGCCCCCCAAAACCCGTAAAACTCTAAGCCTAACCCCCCCAAACCCCCTAAACCCTTAACCTTAACCCCCAAAACACCCCTAAAAACCTAACCGCTAAAACCCCCCAACCACCAAAAAAAAACCTTAAAAGCTCAACTCGTCAGAACACCGACATGCATTCTAAGGCAGGGATGCCTTTTTCGGCATAACACCTGTTTGACACTCACTCTTACAGACTCTCACGCACACGCAAGAGATCTTACGGCAAATTTATATTACCCCACTGTAAGCCTACGATTATCTGCATAAAAGTGGTATTTTGCAAATCATATAGACTATATTTAAAAGGTAATAAAACTGTTAAATGAGTGTGCAGGCTTAATTGTCTCGAATTGAAAATCACGCGTCAGCCTAACGTCAATGGGTGCAACACATGGGGGAATTCTGTACAGAGTCATTAGCAATTAAGACACAAGAGGGAAACAGTATTGGCACTCTTGACAGTGTATTTCCAAAATGTATTATTTCACTCATTATTCAATATATCAAGATTTTTTTGTTCCTATTCGAAATGAATGAATTTAGACATCTAAATATTACACGAAGGTGTATTTGTTGATATGTTAGTTCCTAAATATTCCGATTAGCATGGGGGTATACAGAAATAAATATATTCCATTTCAAGGAGAACGTGGTTGCACCAGCGATTCAGTAGATCACTGGTACAGGAATATCCTTGCAACACACTCTCTGAAACGCTTTGCACTTTGGAGAGACCACTCAGTGCAATCCTAAAATCCAACCCACACAATGATAATCCATTTCTTACTTTCACATAAGTTATGCAGACAGAACCTGATTATTTGTATTTCTATGCGTATTATATTAAACTTAAAGTATTAATTTCTGTGCAGTTTCATTCGTACTTCTTTATAAATATGTGCAACAGATTTTCACATATAATGTGTAAAAGTATATTGAAGTGTCACATTCTCCTTTCTCAATATGATTACATTAAAGATATCGAGAGTTTCATCCATCCTTTTAATGTTACGGGGTGTAGTCATGTGATTCTCTCGCGACCACATGCCTGGATGTCTGCGGTTACCGCGGTTACAACTCTAGTTCCTGTATGTTTTCTATACTACCTCCCTCTCTAGTAGGCGCACTTCTAGTCTACTAGGTGTAGACTTTTTTGCCCAGAAAAGTTTTTGCGTCAGCGGAATAAGGAGGGTCTTCCTTGATGCTGACCAATAAAAATTATAAGTGCTTATCATGTGACCAAAAACGAAGCCGCAGCAGCCATCTTGGAAGCTGGATAAGAATCCCCCCCGTGAAAAAAACAGAAATACATAATAAACGGGACGAATTTGAATGTTCATAATTTAGTTATTACTGCAGCCATGGTACAGTCTTGTTCGGCGTATGGCTGTAAAAACAGATACCATAAGGACAAAAATATTTCTTTTCACAAGTAAGTTGAACTGCAGCCGGACGTTCCGCCGTGCGTTTTCGTAAGGAAGGCAAAGCATACGACGTGGAGCCATGGAGCCGCCAGTATGTGTGCATAGTGCGAAACCCTGGGCTGGGTGACGTGAGGTGACAGGGGCTTACAGTACATAAGGCTGGGTGAGGTGACATTAGATTTACACGAAGGGACATGATGTGACATAAGGCGAAGTCAGGTGACATGCACTGAAATTAGGTCACATTTGAGTTACATTACAAAGTATATGACGTTACATGCAGTGAAATGCGATAATGTGAGAGAGTACACCTCCAGCCGAGTTTGGCATCTCTGCCGTAAACTGCAATAGTGTTTAGAACAGAAAGAGGCACAGCTGGAATGAATGAAAGGTAAAGAGGACCTTTGGGTTATGGACAATTCAGAGTGGTCCCTAGTGGAAGTAGGTAGCTGGCCAAAATTACTGCGTCCACATAGAATATTCACGTAACCCTACCTGTTTTCCTTGTTAATGTTATCACCTGAAATAATAATAATACTTGTACTTGTACACTTGTACACTCCATGATGTTTTTCCTGTTCAATATGGTATAATAATTTAATAATAAAAAAGATAATTGACTGCATGCTGGCCTCCAGCCAACAGGGGGTGTGTAAGTATTTTGTTTTCTCTAAGTAATGGTCAGTCTTCCACACCATAGATTCCCACTTGCACGTCCAGATATATGTGGAAAATGGGTGGCGGCAATGAGAAGGAACAACTTCAAGCCGACAAAGTACAGCAACATCTGCTCACAGCATTTTACAAAAGACTGCTTCAAACAGGAGTGTAACAACCGGGTTCTGAAAGAGAATGCAGTGCCATCGCTCTTCTGCTGCGGCAGGACACAGAAAAAGGTAAAGGATCTTGCCAGCAACCCCACAAATCGAATCTACACCTTTACAAGGTCTCTGTGTCTAGAAATGTGGAAGCACCGGACTTCACGGCAAATCGCTCATAGCGAAGTTACATGAACCCTAATTTTATCTGGTAGGAAGAAGCCCTGGATGGTCGAGACGTGCCACAGGTGTCCTTTCCCCTGGTCCTCCCCATCCCAGAGGCTGAGCAGTCCCAGGCCCAGCTGCAGGCGGCGGCGGCGAACCCGGCGCTGCTCCCGAACACGTCGATCCCCTGCGACCACAACTACACCGTGGAGGACACCGTGCAGCAGAAGAAACGCGTGGAGCAGTTGGAGGAGCAGCTGGACAAGCTGCGCAAGAAGCTGAAGACCGTCCAGCAGAAGTGTCGCCGCCAGGAGAGGCAGCTGGAGAAGATGAAAGCCACGAAGGAGTCGCAGGAAGCCAGCAGGGAGCCCATCATGAGAGAGAGCTACGTCATCCTGCCCAAGGAGCTCTATGACGTCCTGAAAGGAACAGAGCCTGTGGGGGGCTTGTAGTAACCTTGGCTGCTTGGGGAAACCCAGCAGAAAATGTCATGTATTTCCGTTTCGGGTCAGTAATTACTGACTCTCACCGCACTCAAGAAAGTGTCATCCAATCCCAGGCTTACCGATAATCCATCACTGGAAAATTTTAAGCATCTAAAGGGACTTAGGATGATTCAGTTTTGGTGTATTGGTAGTGAACTGCATTCAGGAAATTCCGAGGTCCCCTGTAGACCAAAGCGAAGTGTGCACAGGTGGCGTGGACGGTGTCGCGTGTGAATTTGAAGCCTGTTTGTGGCAGGCAGGAGTGCACAGGTTCACGGTGCTCCAACCAAGCCCTCGGCTGAACTGCTTAAAGGACGGTCTCCCCTCGCTCTCAGTACAAAGGTTTTTAGAGGTTTAAAGATGAAAGGCTGCTCTCATTTAACCGGAGTTCATAACCACTGGTCTATGCAAATCCTGGGTCGAACTAGTTAACTCTTAACCAAGAGTAGGAAATGATGGGGTTTGGGGTAAATTATCTAATTTAAGAAAGCATGCAAAACGATTGAAGCTGGAATAGCAGTATTATAAAGAATTTGTTTACAGTAATATTGCACAAGGGATGTGAATTGCAGCAGTAGTGAGATATTCTACGGTACTAAGAACAGCAGAGTTTAATACCATTTTATAAAATGCTGTACTACTGTGTAAATTCTGCTCGTTGAGTTGAGACAACTGTTTTGATCTCCTGAAGCGCCGATGTTAGCACCAATAAACAGAATGGTGGTGAGTCTTGGCGTGTGATCGCTTTGTGGCAGAATGTGGCCTGATTTTAGCTACAATATATTCACAACAGTTTCTAATTCTTCAAACCGTGATTCTAATTTTACATGCAATGTATCAGATTTTTCAAGAAATAATCAGTGTAGCAGCCAACATTGTAGTAATTACCAATAATGTGATAACTGCTAATAACGTCATAATTTTTCTGTCCTTAATGTAGTAAAATTCAGTAATGAACTAACTGGCAAATAAAATAATACTTTTTCTGAACCAATAATGTAATAACTTTTTGCCCATAATGTATTAAGTTAATACATTATTGGTTGGTTATTATATTATTGATTTTTATTACATTTAGAATGAAAAATTTGATTATGTTACTAGCAGTTATTACATTAATGGGAGTCCTTACATTATTGACGCTAAGATCAGGTACTGAAACTATGTTCTGTATTTTGGAGAGCTTTGTCATCTTTAATTTTCTTTCTTCGTAATGTTTGGAGAATGATCACTTTGACACAGTCGCTAAACTATTCCTATCTGATTTTTCACCTGCCACATTGTTAACTGAAGTGTTAAATCACAGAAATTGAGTAAGAAAAATGAGTAAATCTACTGTAAAACTTGTACGAGCAAATTTTGAAATGCAAAAATAAGGCTGCTGTTTATGTTTGACTGAGAGCTAGTGCCTGTGTGGGTGCAGATTTTAGCCGTAGACAGCCGCAGTGTTTGTGAGGAGCCAGCGTGAGAGGCCTCTCAGGGAAACTGCCCAGCGGGTTTGGTGATGTCATTGTTAGGGCTGCTATGTCAATTTTACTGGTTATTTGAAACAAAAGGACAGCCAGCAGAGATGTGTGACCAGACTCGTTAGCATCAATAAGTTCCATGGAACGTGAACTTTGGTATTCAAATATTTATTTTCAAGGATGAATGTGACAGTTTATTAGTCACATGCAAGATATACAGTCAGACCATAACCTACGGTGAAATGTAAGGTGGCCATGACAGTGAAAGCAGAAAATCATAAAGACATTAAAAGTAATAACATAATAAATAAAATAAATAAGTAATAAATAGTCATAAAAGTGAAGTTATACCGTAAAAAATAGACCAGAGATGCGCAAAACAGATCAAATGAAGTGTGAAGTGCACAGATAAGGAAGCAATATCAATTAGAAGCATATTAAAGTTAATCTAACGGCTTGAGAGTAGAAGCTCCTTCTGAGCCTCTCACTTCTCTCAGAGACACAGCAGAAGTGATTCCTAGATGACAGCCTGGCAAAGAGGTAGTCGTTCGTGTGAGTTGTGTACCTGCAGATTTTGGCTGCCCTGTTCCTGCCTCGTCTGAGGTACGTGTCCTGCAGGAAGGGCAGATCAGCCTTACAGATCGTTTGGCTGAAAGTACCGAACGTATTCTCACAAATCTCCACTATAGATTAAAAACAGTGTTTCATATCCACGGTTGGGTAATTCAGGTCTAGAGAATGGTAGTCCAGACCGGGATTTTGTTTCAACCAACCAATTGAGCATGAAGATTCTCAGTCACAGAGTAATCAACTGGTTGGTTGAAACAAAATCCTGGTCTGGACTATTACTCTCTGTTCATATACTTTCTAAAGAATGCCAAAAAAGGTAATTTTCGAAGGCTTGCCCTTCAGGCAGCAGAAGAGATGTGTTTTAAAGTCGTAGGATATAGAGTACATGACAGAAGCAATACGACAAACAGCCAGGGATGCCTGCCATGGGCGGCTGTTTCAGACCTCACAGCTGGGAGGGACTGTGGACTGTCTGGCAGAGAGCCTGGGGGAGCAAGAACATGGACTGACCCTGGGTCCCCAAGAACCAGATTGGAAAACACTGAGTTATTTACTCTAGGTTATGAATTGGTCACTATGAGAGATTGTCACTTCAAGGTCAGCGTGTGTGCCTGCAATGCAATGGATTCAGCTAAAATCATTACAGTTTGTAACAGTTGTGTGTAAAAACACAGCTGTGCAGTAATTTAAAATCCTTTTTGAAATTCTGTTGTTAATGCAGTTTGATATCAGTGTTGGATTCTGCTTCAGAGCAGCAGTGTACATCACAAATTATTGCCACTGGATTTCTCAATGAACGTGTTATTGGCTTTATTTGCACTGTGCTCATTACATTCTGCATTCTGATTCGCTCTCTGCAGTGGGTAGAACACAGAGAATGCTGCAGCAATATTACAGAATGAGCTATATGATGCCATCTAAACTTGACAAGCTTGCAGGTAGTGCATTAGAGGCCAACAGAGTCATTGCAAATGCTGCTTTACTTTCAGTTGCTTTTTCCACGTAATATCCGCTGGAATACGGGAATTTATCACTGAAATCAGCCCAAAAGGTGCGGGTTTGCCGTATTCCTCATAGAGAGAATTTTCCTCTGTGGAAGGCAAGACCACCTGACTCAGCCTCTGGTTGTGGGTCACATACACACGTGTTTGAAACAATACATTTATATACTAATCTCGCCATCACATGCTCAAGATGCTAAATTTAGTTGCCGCAGAAAAGTGTCAATGTATCAGAAAAGCTACAACCAAATTTGTATGCATTGAACAGCATTTTTGCTCAATATTTGAACAAATATGTGATATGTTTTCACTGATGCAGAGAAGTTCTCCCAGGAAGTCTTCCTCTGGAAGGCTGACTGTAAATGATGATTTTATGATGAATGTCCTGATGACGTACAGTATGCTTCTCATAGGAAATCTTTTAACTTCTAATTACCAGGCAGCATGCTCATCATTGAAAACTGCAGTCAGGGGTAATGCTGGATTCCGATTAACACCAGAGGCAAGCTTTATTTTTGAGGTAGGGAAAGTTTCCAGTCGTGCCACATGGAAACTGGTCTGAAAATATGTCATTTCAGTCGATTAACTGTCATCTAAAGTACCTACTGGTTCCTGCAGATTTCTCTCTATCTGTTGATGCATGATCACAGGTTAAAGTCCCAGTGCTATTTTACTCTTAGGTACTAAGTAGAAACCATTCAGCTGCACGAATAGCTATTATCTTTAAGTCACCTTTAGATACAGGTGCTGCTAGAACCTAAAATAAATACATTATTTGAAACGGACCAATAGGGAGCCTTTTGTGCCCCAAACAGGCAAATGGCTAATCAACCAGAGACAAAGGTTGACCTACGCTGAATTTGCTAATCATTCTGGTCAGGTTTAATTGGCTGACTGGCATTGTGATACTGGCGTTTCTTTACCACGGCAACAAGAAAGTCAGCGAAACCTGTGGTGTTTTTGCTGAATTACCCATATGTGAGTGGATCCTAAGATGGTTCAGCATATCATCCTAGGTTATTTTCCTACCTTTTGTCCATAGGGTCCGAACCCCCACAACCTTGAGTCGGACAACTGGTTTCAGAAAATGAGTAAATGGAGCTGGTGTGATGTGAAGCTTCTCGTTTGTAACATACAATCTCAAAAGCCTCTATTGTAAAACATCTATTAATCTCCATAATAATTAGTACATGTCTGAGGCAGTAACACAGTGACTGATGGTCTTTTAATACTCCTGAAATTAGTTGAAAAATGTATTGCAGGAAATAATGATTATATCAGTCTTTGGAAACATTTTTTTGTATTTCTACATCATAATCAATTGCCTGTAAAACACGGCTGCTGTCTTTTGCCATATTATATTATATATTATATTATTATGTTTGTGGTGGCCCCCAGTCCCAGATGCAGTTTGTGGATGTGGGCATGAAAAATCCTGCGTCACATCTGATTGTATCATCTACTGATTAACAGGTTGCATGTTGGATGTTTATAACACAGGGTCAACAGCTGTTTTCTGTCCGGATGAAACTTAATTGCGGGATCATTCACAAGACTGAGACATTAATATTCGAAATTGCATCTTACCTGTAAGTTTACACGTGAAGGTTTTGTTGTTGAGAGAAAAATAAAACATAGGCTATATGCTTTTGTGAAAATTAAATAAATGTGATGAACATTCAGTTGTAATGTAAAGACGTACTATGTTAAAGAAATGTCCCTGATTATAGTAATAAGGTGAAAAGCATAATGTTGTGTCATCCATTTCCAAGGATTTATGTATCTGATATTTTAGGGGAAAAGGTGTAAAGTCACAAGACAGACAGTTAACCTAACCTTCTTCTGAAAAGCAATTTTAAAAAATGAAAAGAAATTATGTATATGCAGTTTTTCCCACAACCAAGAATTTCTCAAGGGTCTGTGTATTCAGACGACAGACATTACATGTGAATTGTTAGCCTAGCAGTTTATACAGGGACAGAACTGCAGCATATTGTCCATTTTGACCAAAAGTGTTGAAAGTACTGCAGCGTGTATTAAATCAGATTAACAGAACATACAGAGTCTGAAACTGATCGCATGCTGTTTTATTTAACCTACTTAGCTGGAACTGTGTGCCGAGCCCTGGAGGATTTAACATTTCTAACTGTCAAAACGAATTAACCGTCACAAACGCAGGCTAAATCCCCGGCAGTTTTCCCTGAGTGACTCACACTCGTGTCACTCTCTGAAAAGTTTCTGTTGACATTTCAGACTCCTCAGCTTGAACAAAGTAACTAACTGGCGTCATGCCTCCCTGTGTGGCAGTGCAATGGGCTTAGATGCATAATGAAATATCTCAGCATTATACCCAGAGCTGCCTTCCCCGCACAGGCTCTCTCCTTCAAAGGAATATCACTAGCGGGGTCACAGGGCTTCCTGCTGGGTCACTCTCACGCCGATAAAGTGTTTTGTTTTGCATAATCTAACTGCCGTTTACCCTCATCTTGGTGACTGCTAACATTCCGTAATAATTATTTCAGACAGTTCATAGAAATTACATCCTTTACAGAGCAGGTGGGTTGCTTGTACAAATGGTGAGACATGGCCCAAGTGTTGATCGCCCATGGGTGTCTGAGATCCTGCGCTCTGTAACAAAGATAATGTATTATTAAATGTCATTTTTAAATGTCCTTGATGTGATGAATAAACTATATATGAACTATATTTTTACATACCATACCATATTTTATAAACATGAGACATGAAAGACAGTACAGTACGTATCATGCGGTCTTATATATATTTTTTAAATATAACCTGTTTCCCTTCCTTCCTTCCTTCCTTCCTTCCTCCCTCCCTTCCATCCATCCATCCATCCATCCATCCATCCATCCATCCATCCATCCATCCTCTAGCCACTTATCCTGGTCAGGTTGTGGGGTGAGGTGGTGGTGGTGGGGGGGGGCGCAGGGCAGGTCAGTTACATAGGCTTAGGCCTGGGCTAAATACCCACCAATTTGTTATTGAATTGTTATAAATGAATATTATTGTTTTTTTCCAGTTCCTTGCAGAGTGTCCTATGTAACAGCTGAAGGCAGCTCTGGTATCTTCCAGTGAGATGTTACCAAATGAAAGAAACGCGGCCATTTTCTGCATCCATTTTCGACAGAGCCGTCGAAAAACGTGAGCCCTGCCCCCCGCCCCCCGCCCGGCCGCCTGACAAAGATGGCCATGGCACTTACTGACTTACTGCTAAATCCCAAACAGATCCATCACATTTAGATTGCAGACAGCAAAATCTCCCAGTAGCAGCTTTAGCATGAATCATGGCTCCGCAGTGAGTAACTGTAAATGACTGGGGAATAGAAACCTACGTATTGGGGAGGGGGGGGGGGTGAGCTGGAACAGCGGCTCACGCAGGACACTCGCAGATGGCTCAGACCCAAACCCGACACCCGCTGATTCACCAGCAAGCCACACGCACCAGTGTGCGTAACGCTGCCGCTTTCCCCATCAGTTTCCTGGATGCAGGTTCTGGCCCCTTTAAATACAACTGCAGTAGGTTGTGCTTTAGTACACATCAGGAAAACAAAGTGCTCTCTAAGAACAATAATACCGATTCTTTTCACATATTGTTACATAATGCCCATTGTTAATTCGCAATCCTGGGGCAACTGGGGACCTCCTTATGGTAGGAGCATAAAGCCAGTGTCAGGAAAAAAAACAAAAAAAAAAAATAACAAAGATCTGGAACCTGCTAAATGATTGGAAGATTCCTTGTTTGGATACATTTTCTTGTACTGGAAGCCATTTTACCTGATTTACTTTGATTAATTTGCCCCTTGAAAGGTAACCGAAGTCTACCTGCGGCGTTTCATAAGTTTCCAGAGTGCAGGACAGGAGTTTGAGGGAAAGGCGAGGTGAGCATGTGGATGATGACTGATGGAGGAACACAGCGATGAATCAGCACACACACCTCCCCCAGACATGCTGACTGCTCACTCGCCTGCACGAGCGTCTGGAGTCACATGAACCTGAGAAGGATCCCATCCGAGCGTTCCCTTCTTCAGACCAGATGGCGGCGGTCAGGATGGAGAGTTTAAGGCACTTCACGGTGAAGTATGCTCACCTTACCTTGGCCAGTCTGTGGCATCCTCTCAGGTTTAACACCCTCTACAGTGTGGACTACCTGTGCAGGACAGCAGCCTTGCACAAGTATGAAAAAAAAAACCCAGTTGGCAGTCATTAGGTGATGATGATTCATTGCCCTAGGGGACTTCAGAACTCCTGGGAAGGTTGCTTATGCTGAAAAACTAGAAAAACTAGTAAAACTTTGTGCTTTTTCACGACCAGCTGGTCTCAGTCTTTAACCTCTCCTGCTAGTAGAAAAGAATCTGTCTGATTCTAAGGTTCATTTTGGCATATTTTCGTTGGAGCATTTATGTAAATGTATCAATTTATGTAAATGATCTGATGCACAATGATGCACGGTCAGTCCGCTCTAACTAATCTCATAGGTCCACCTTCATCGTCCCCCACATTCATGTTTCTGTGTATTTGGGTTTCAGATATGGGTTCAGCGAGACTGAAAAACTAGGTTGTGTTCTAACATTGACCGCTGTCAAGTAATACGGACTCTAAGTGCCTTTTCAATTGCAAACCTCCCACTGTATGACTGTGGTGTGAAGATCAGAAAAATAAAACTTGTGGTGGATCAAATTGAACTGAATAAGTCACACTGATGGACACATCAATCATGCCATTAAATGCACAGTAAACAATCATACTCGTTCAATATAAATGTCAACATAAGTCACCTATCCCAAACTTATGTGAACAGGGGGACTGTATGCGGATGACATATTGAGCCAGGGGCTGAAATTGAAAATCCAAGCAAAGCGTGTTAAGATATGATAGATGACTCCCCTAAACAATTTCATAAAAGACTGACGCAATTGCTTCTGTCTACACTCTGAATCTTGCATCACAAGTTGATTACAGAACTAAACCCAAATAGATGTAAGGATACAGTTCTACCAAAGGCAGAATGGTAAGTGCGATCATTTTCCCAATAACATGGCTGTGAAACCTGGACACTGATATAGGCAGACAGGCGAGGGATAAATGCATTTCACTAGTTCTGCTGGAGACGTCTGCTATGTCTTCTGTGGACAGCTAGAGTGACAAACCAAGCAGTTCTGGAACAGATCAAACTGAAACTCTCATCAGAGACAAAGATAAGGAAACACTTTGGATGCATTATGCAAAGCGAAACACCAGAGAAGGACATCATGCTTGAAATGGTTAGTAGCAAAAGAGGAAGACAACGCCCAAGAACTCACTGGCTAGACAACATCAAGGAAGATGCTGGACTGAGTATAACAGACTTGAAAGAGTGTGATGTGTCGGAAACATGGAAAGCAGTGATCCGTAGAGTGACCAACAGTCATACTCCATTGAACAGAAGATGGATATGATACAGATCTAAATTTAGTGGAAGGTGCTTCTAAACAGACTCTCTTCTGCAAAACAGAAGGGTTTGTTCTCAATGCAACTACATTACACATCATGCTAAAATAAACTCTGAAGTACTGGATCATAAACAGCATCAATTTGCCATTGTCGGAAGGTGGAGGAGGGACATGAGTCTTACTGGACAAGGCCACACCCCCCCATCTTGAAGCATCCTTGCAATGCAAAGACCCCCCCCCCCCCCCCAATTACCAGAGGATGATGTGCAGTTACTCTTTATACTTTCGGCAGCTTATTCTTTAGAGAAGGCTCCTCAGAAGAATCTTTTAGCCAGAACTGAAGGTATGCATTGACGTCACCTTCCCGCTGGAACACTCCTCTTTAGACGGACTGATAGGCATGTTGCAGCATGGCTGGTTTTAGTCAGGAAAACTGCAAAACAAGCAATTATCTACTTAACTCTCACACCTACGCTGGGGTCAAATTGACGCCAAAGGCACGTGTCAGGCGTTTCTCATAGTAATTATTGTAGAAGCATGTAAGACTTAAATTAAAGGACAGGGATCTGTACCACCTAACAAAGGACCAGTGCAGCATGGACATTGATATGTGACCAGGAATCAGGTTTCCTGACAACATATTTTGTAGAAACTTTTCTGGATAACTGTAAACTTCCTCTGTAGGGTAGCTGGTTTTAAGGCTTTGTCTTGGCTAGCTAGCACCATCTAAACATTCCGGACTTTGTTGAACACAAGGCTCATCATCAAGGATGTTTTCTAATATATGTTGACAAAGTCTTTAGTTGCACAGAATATCAATGATGCTAAATAGCTTAAGGTATGATTTTACCGAAAGATCCAACATAACTGACACAAAATGACAACCACAAATCCACATTTTGGAGACTGGTTTCCAGTCATTCCTGTGAATTGCAAGGATCCATTTGTTTCTTTTTTTCTTTAGTTTTCAGTAGTCTGTAAAAGAATAGCTGACTTCTCAATTTCAAAATCAGTCACACAACAGCATATTTAGATGTGTTTTTTTGCAGCAACCTAGCTGAATGCTAATGCTGCCACTCAGTCTTTTTGCCACTCAGAGTTTAACCACAGTGACATCATGTGCACAGCCACTATAGGCTCCAGAGCCCTGTACCTTCTCTCCACCCAGTCTGTTTCCAAAGCATTCCTCTTCCTACTTTCATGAGCTCAGATACGCTACCATCTTCCCAGTGAACCCGATGATACCTTGTGGAGGATGATGAGTCTCTCTCCTAAGCAGTTGCCATAGTCTTTCACACACTTGTCTGGAATCCCAAACAGAGATTACTTTGACTGCAATCACAGCTATGTCACACTGAACAGTAATAACAGAAGTAATAACACTGAACATCTTCTTATGTGTCACTGAAGTCGTCATAGTGAATAGGGATGTGAATAACTGCTGTGAGTTATGTTCTACAGTTAAGTTAGAAAATGACGGGATTCAGGTCTGACTTAATGGCTTCTCCCGCTATCACATTTTAAACATGCATGTTGTATTTGTCAATGCAGGAAGCAGATCCATTAATCCTCATCAACTCAAATCCCCCAAGTGGATGAACACTACAGGAATTCATGAATATACTCAGATGTATTGCTTACCGCATGAATATGCCTTGCTTTACGACAAAAATTTAAAAATGCCAAAAATTTGCCACTGTCTAGAGAACATTTTCAATTACGTCTGCTGAGCTTGTAAGATTAAGAAATACATTTAAATAGGGCTGTAAAAATTAACGCATTACAATTATTACATCAGTTGCAGATAGGAGGACCCTGAGCAGACTGCTCTCAATATTGGATAATGACCGTCACCCTCTACACACCACTTTTTCCAAACAGAAGAGCATGTTCACTGACAGGCTCAGAAGGTCCTTTGTCCCTAGGGCCATACAGCTCTTCAGCATCACACTGAAGGGAGGAGTGTGATGGATTTAAGTGTTTAGGTCTGTAAAGCACACTGCCCTCCTGTTATTTTCCCTTTGTACTGTTGCAGTATGTATGTGTGCGTGAATGTCATAGGTGTGTGCGCCTATATGTATGTACAATGTGTATGAGCTACTAAACACCGAAATTTCCTTCTGGATAAATAAAGTATCTTTATCTTATCTTAACGCGATTAATGACGTTATCGTGTAGTGCATCATGGGTAACCATATAAACCATATTAATCTTGACGTTTTTTAGTACTGTTATATCTGAAATATACATGGTTTGTGCATGAAAATCCTGGAAAAATCATTCATGGAATTAAGAAATCATGTTTTCCAGACCAGAAAGTTCTGGAAACTTCACCAGAGTTTTGAGAACTACGTTTTTTATCGATTAATATTCATAGTTTAACCCCGTCTCTCTCTCGAGCAATACCATGATTATGTTGTCCATGTGAGTGCAGGTCAGGAGTGTGGAAGGCTGTTGGGACAGAAAACAAGAGAAAATATGTCTCAACGTGTCATTCATTGTTTCCCCTCTTATACGTCTGGACACGGCATTGGCAATACAAAACACGTTTAAATACCTGTCAGGGTACAAATGTATGCGGTAAAAAAGGTCTTTCAGTACTAAGATATACTTAGGCTAATATTTTTATATTCAAGGGCAAAGGGATCAGTCTGTAATACGCTATAATGGCTGCCGTATCGTGTCTCATGTATTGAATTCTTATTGCCATACGATAACATGTTGGACTTTAATTGTAACCGATACTAAACATTTGTAAAATTTTCAGAGGAAGAGGTTCGCTGTTTTGTCTGATATACTGAGTAATATGGGGAAGTAAAAAAAAAAATGTGTGTGAATTTATCATTGTTACAAACGTTTGTGCTAAAAATCTTTTTTGCATATGCCATTCCCCTGACGTTATTCTGTATAATCCCGGTATATATGCATTATAAATCGCAAAAGAATGAAATAAAATGTTATCTCGGAGTGTATCCAACATGTTATAGAATGTGTAAATATTGGATGATCTAGTGTGATCTTGTGGACAATGCTAAAAGAAATATTTTACTCTAAACATTAAATTAGGTCTAAATATCAGACGGTAGAGAAGATATGTGTGCATGCATGTGCAATAGTGTGTTGGTGTTTGAGACGCCACAGTGCACTTTGCATATAACCTCTCAATTGTGGTACCTGTAAAAAGCTTGCTCTGCTATGAGTACAAGCTAGCAGAGAAAATAAAGATGTGTGTGTGAGTGAGTGAGAGAGAGAGAGATGACAGTTAATGTCATTCAAGTGGTTACTGGAACATTTAATATATAAAATAAACACATTCACAAGCAAGAAAAGCCAACCTGGCCCCAGTTAGATGAAAGGCTTCCCTGCATCTGCAGCCAAGCCGACGGTCACCCTCTTCTCCCAGTGGTCTCAACCGACATCTTCTCAACACACGGTGGCTTTAACCGGTCGGTAATCTCTTCACGGGCAAGGGATGGCTCTCGCAGAACATAATTCACAAACGGTTCCACCCAGCAGACAGCGTGTCACATGAAGGAGGTCCCCTCAGCAAAGTTTTGTACAAGCTTTATTTACAAGTGGATGAGCAGCTGTACATTCTGGTATGGCAGGAAGCACGTCTCGTCCCTCCAGTGACCTGCTCCACCCCCAGCACCTCTCACTTACAGTATGTACACCTTGTATACAAGCAATATAAAACTTGGCAAATGGAAGGTATTTGCTACTTATAAATGTCTACGTAAAAATAAAAACCATTGATATTTAATTGTCTGCATCTCAAATATTGAGGCTACACATTCTATGTTGTGTTGACGTACTCCGATCATGGACGGGTGAAGGACCACAAACTCGATTCCGGTACGGTGACCCATGATATTCACATGCCCAAAGGGACAGTTTGTTAGTAAACATGTCATGCTCTCTGCTCTGTTCGTGGCTGTGCCTCGGCACCATTTCACACCCAACTGGATTCAGATGCTTGTCAACTGCTCACCATATGAAACACACATGTGAAGCAGACAGGAGTAAAAGGCATCAGGCTGCAGCAGGGGATGCCGTGAGCGCTGCTGCTCCGGGGCCGCCGACGCAGAGATGTGTCGTAGCGCATCTGAGGTAAACGCACTTCAAAAACGACGCAGAGGATCTGGATGCTCCTGGTCGGTCCGCAGCACCATCCCTTCTTTGGCCAGTCGGTAAGAGTTTACAGTGAATCTCCTGGAAGGCGGGTAACTCAAGCCCTGGCAGCACTTACACTTGGGTCATGTCCTAGAGCGGGCTGCCTTTCGACGAGGATGTCGCCGGAACGTCCCATCGACGGCGCAGATGAAACGAAAAACACTGAAGGTTCTCTGTGATACAAATACTGCTACTGAGGTACAAAGGACAGGGTTCTAAAGGACGACGGCACAGAACTGAAAGGGAGACACAGCTTGCAACGCTTACTCTGCCCAAGCGAGTGAACGTCACACCATACACTTGGACAACAGGAGATGCATAACAAATAAATACAAGTGGAGAGTACAAGGTAGGAGGAAGTCTGTCCAATTTTGGTTAGTATTGGGGGTTTTACACGGTAGCAGCAACTAGTAGGCTTACATCCTACAGATCACTACCATTTTGGATTTGTCTTTCACAAAAATAAATAACGTTAAAAGAAGAAAACACACAAAAATGTTCCGAGCATAGCTGGAAACGTAATTCTAAGGCTTGCTAGGGCCAATTAGTCCATCTGATGACCGCCACAAGGCTGGTGTCTTACTAAGAGGGTCATTAAACCTCCACTGGAAAGCCTGTGTCAGCTGGAACACTTCCACCGGTACATCGTTAATTCGGGAGCGAAACGCAAGCAGTCAAAGCTGCGATAAAGCCCGATTTCATCAAGTGAAGTCTGGGGAACTGATGGAGGACAGTATCAGTGTTGATGGGCTGCACAGAATCAGTGTGGCCTGACTGGAATGCGGAGCTTCAGCAGCACGACAAGAACGTCCCCAAGTGGAGCTGGCGGCCTTGCGGACCTCTGTCCACTGAGGACACTGCCGTGAGGGTGAGCTATTAGTCTGATTGGTTATTTTCAGGATCAGCCCAAACAAAGTCATGCAAGCAGCCATGCAAGCAGCCCCGAACCCTGCCAGGATCATGCAATCACGTCACTGCAGGGAAGAGAGAAGACAGGCAGTGGTCAATCAAACATGGTCACATTCATCCCACCCAGGTGAGGAACAGTGTTAGACCAGCATTCATTCTTCATCGAGCAGAACAGAAATCTGCCCACTATGACCAGGGATGGTGTGAATAGTTACAGCTGCAAATGGCATTGATAAGAAAGGGACAAGACGGACACCAGCATTAATGCCACACACACTACGAGTCACCCTGCTGTGTTTTACACGGTGCTTTCTGAAACGAGGAAATCGTGATTTCATCAAGCTCAGCTCCTTCTCAAAGAAGCAGACGAGCTGTGAGATATGGCCAGCTCCAGTCCGTAACTCCGCTCGGATTGGCCACACCTGTGCCTTGTTTTGATAGGCAAATAAACGAATTTAGAGCGCCGGAAAAGGGCAATGGGGCTTTGGCTCTGTCTGGCTGTCAGCGTACGTTACTGGAAGACCACTTTTCACACAAATGAAGAGTTCATGCACCCACACAAACAGCGGGCCACCCAACTGACTGACAGTGGGTGAAACCTGAATTTAGGCAGGAAACCCCACTGACAGGGAACAGGCTGGATTCCAGCTGCATCAGACAGACTCAGCCCGCCACTGGTTGTTCACACTGACAGCCCCACAGCGGCACAGGTGGGACAGTCCTGAATAAAATCACACCGCTCATTCGCAAAGGGACACTTAAAAACCGCAAGGTGGTCAGGAGCCCCAGCCGGGTGGTGCATCAGGAGGGCCGTGTCCGAGGGTCTACGATTCAGGAGTAAAGGGCCATTTTCCGAGTGCCTTTCGGTCTTCAGAATTCATCAAGGGTTACCTGAGGCTAGCTAAGCCTCAAAAATAAACACAACTGTCGGCTATACACAGACACGACCAGGGGACACTTCAGAAAGCAGGGGTTTCCAAAAAGCTGAGATTTTCCTCAGTGAGCCACTGGGTTGGAAGCTTGCTCATATATCAACGTGGGAGGAACTGGGCGGACAGCATGAGAAGGCATGCTGTTTGGGTCCTTTGTGAGAAGGTCTGAGTGACTGCAGCCGTGCCCCACATTTCCTCTGCGGTACAAAACGCGTTTCTCAAGCATAACCACACCTACACTAGGGCAAACAAAAACACAGACCATACATGTATCTGAGGTTCTTCACGGATTAACTATTGCACTGTCAAACGCACCATAGTTTTAATGGCGAGCGGGACCCAGAGCATGCAAACGCAGCCAGCGAGCGTAAGGCACCTTGAGCAGCTGGAGGACTTTGCTAGCCATTTAGTAACATTAGCATGTAGCGTTAGCGTGTCCCTTAAGTGGACCTTTAGGGGTCTATTTAAAGGCACGTCCAGGCACCCTTAAACGCCTCTAAATGACCCTGTAGTACTAAGTACCTGACCTATGTATTACACAGCTGCACCCCGTCATCCTGTCTGCGTCACTGCCAGGATTAGGATGCATCGGGATAGTGATCCAACACCCTCAAAAATGACCATGACCGCTCAGGAACCGGGCTGAATCCTCAGGTTTAATCCCCGGGTCCTATGCGGTCACACTCCGTGGCTGGATATGCTCCCAGCCAGCGGACGCCCCCGTCATGGCGGGAAGACTGCATGAGAGCATGAGAGCAGGTAGGCTGCAGGGATGCTTGTGCGAATTCAGCGCTGCTCAGCACACCGACATAAGGCTGCCCTGTAACACTGATACCACTGCATAGATGTGGGGAATTCAGAAATTAGAACTAGGGCAAGATAAACCCCCTATGACACCCTAAGCAAACATCACTCGTTATTCAAGCTGCCTGCTAAAGCAGGGTTAAAGGAGAAAAACAAGACAGTGGCCTATTTCATAGTGTACTACTACTATAAACTTAGGGCTACTTCAGGTTAGACCTCAAGGCAATGAAACGCGACATACATATAAATACTGCTTAATGGAAGAGCTCAACAAAACCAGCACTTAAAAGGAAATCTCTGCTGAATACACTGTAAAATATGGCAGACTTAACAAAAACCACGACCGTAAGTAACTAAGCGGTTTTCAAAAGGCGAGTACATAATACCTTAAAAAAGCAAATAATACTCTATCAGGAAAATTAACCTGGACAACATTCATGAATAATCCAGAATGACAAGGAAGCGAATACCGAATGGAGGCCTTCCGATCACTCCGAGTGTCCAAAGCAATCTCCACTGTGTCTGTTAGGCAGCTCAGAATGGTTAGAGGAAGCTCGACTATGCATTGCACCAGGTATGTGTAACTAAAAGAATGAAAACTCATCAGTGCCAACCATCTAATAAAATGTGCAGGTTAATAGGGTGATACAACATGAAGAATTAGTTGGCTGCTGCTGTGTTAGACCTCTAACTTCAAAAACTAGAAATGCGTCAACTGTACATTTGTATAAACCAAGTAACAAGATAAAATGTTAAATGACTGGCGCCTGATCTTAACCACCTGTCGCGGGTGTGTGAACCCGGAGGGCATGCAAGCCTTTCCCACAGTATTCAGCGAACGGAGGTTAAGCAGCAAGACCCGGGTCCTTCGTCGCTAGAGCGCAGGTTCCGGGCCGCTGGGACGGCGCCCCTCCCCCAGCCTGGGCGCCTGGGCTCTACCTGGCTGCGGCGGGCTGCACGTGTCCCGGGTACGAGCGCCGTCCGCTCGTGGCCTGGCGCTGGCGGGCCAGAAAAGACTGCCCAGAGCCGGTGCTGGCCAGCCGGTCCTCCGCCGCCTTCTTCTGTAGAGCCATCCCCTGCAGACAGAGGGCGCTGACACTCAGCGTCACACGGCACAGCGAGTGTGACGCAGCGGGGCGGGAGTGGATCGGAAAGGGGGCGGTCAGGAGATATGTCCGGGCATGACAGCAAAGGCACACCCGTCACAGAAAGAGCAGATTCTGGGTGCGGGCCACACTGGTCAGGGACCGACAAGGGTTCGGCTCTGAAAGGCGCCGTATATTCACCGAGAGCCCAAGCCCGGCGTTTGGGTGTGCCCTGTTAGCACGAACGCATCTCCGTGCTCCGCCTTCGCTGCCCACATCGCTGCATTGCCACTCACCATGTTGTACCAGGCCGACACGATCAGCTTCTCCTCCTGGTCCCTTTGCGTTTTAGTCTTGTCATATTCTTTCTGTAAGATGGTTAAGACACGAATGGTGACAGGTGGCTCGTGCAGCCAGTTTGGGGCAGTGGGCCCAGGCCTGGAGACCCACGGGACCAGCCCTGGGCCCCGATTAAATATGCAGTTCGCTGCTGTGCGTTTCTGAATATGAATATGGCTGTTCTTCATCGTTCCGGTCAGCACCCACCTCTAGGGAATGCAGCATCCGCTCTTTCTCCTGTAACTGGTTCTTCAGCGCCTGGACCTCTGGTGCAGACCCCTGGTTTTGTTTGGGATCTAATGTTCGAATAACCTAAATTAAAAAAAAAAAAAAACAATATTAAAAATAAAAAGCAATATAAATAAAAATAAAGGACTGTTAATAAAAGCCACCTGGGGTTAAACTTATAAATGTTTACCGACTTCTTGACAGAAGGACCATAACAGGAAAACTATTCTTAATTAATACGCCTATTCGTCTGCTTGTCTAAAAACCTTCATGTAATGCATGTAATGTCATCCTTTAAAATGCCTGAGAATGTGCAACAGCCCTCACAATAAGAGCACTCCCTAAATAAAAATCCAGAAATGGACTATGACGTTACCGTTGCCTCCCGGCCTAGTCAATAAATTAAACCTGCCTCGTCAATCAGGGTAAACAGCCGTGTTTGTGGCGCAAAATCGCACCACGCAAAGGAGAAGCGTTTTGTTCGGAACAACAAAACAACAGCTGGGAAATTATGCTCAACGTACAACTGAAGCGGAACGTACAAAGGAGGCGTTTTTTTCCGACGCTTCTGAAGCTCTTGGTTCCCTAACAGGAGGTAATCTGAGCATCGACGCCCACAGACAGGCACAGTGGGCACCGAGGGGCCATCTCAGGCGAGCTGGGCGAAGCAGCAGCCATCGTATTAATTATACTGGCAGAAATCTGAGGGTGTGACACATGAGGGATTGTGCTGGATGAGTCAGGGATGCCACCAAATGGCCGATATGCACATAACCACAAAAAGCTTCAGTCAGAAAATTAAAAAAAAATAATATAAAAAAATAATAATTTAAAGCCCACATCTCCCTATAACCTGAATGTGTCGTGGTTGGGATCGGGAACCCCCCCCCCTTCCCGATGAACCACCCAGAAACCCCACATACGCTCTTGGCCTTCTCCAGGTACTTCTTGTATCTCTCTTCCATCTGCTTCATGTCCTCGTCCTTCTTCTTCAAGGCCTCCTCCAGCTCCTCCACTTTCTGGGCTGAAGCGGACAGGACGCTTGTGTGATTCACACGCGCCGCTCTGCGTGCACGTAACCCCCCCCCCCCCCCCCCCCCCCCCCCCCCCCCCCCCCCCGCCCCCCCCCCCCCCCCCGCTCCTCCTTCTCTCCCTGCCCCCTC
>JAABNY020000119.1:20708401-20731075 GCA_015164015.2 Brevimyrus niger
CCCTTCCCCTCCTCCCCCCTCCTTTTTTTCCCGCCCCCCCCCCCCCCCCCCCCCTTTTCGGGGGGGAGGGGAAGGGCCGCTTGTTTGTTTCCCCCCCCCCCCTCTCGCGGCCCACACCCCCCCCCCCCCCCCCGCCCCACCGTCATCATGACTTGCGGGGAAACTCACAGCTTGTGTTGTACTTCGACTCGATGTCCTCGACGTAAGAAGATTTCTTCTGGAGCTCGGCGCTAACCTCCTGCAACTTCTCCCTGCGTCAGATAACCAGAAGAGCACGTTGCAGGAGTCGCGTGACCCGGTGCTTGGCCGCACCATTGTGCGGATGATGAAGACGGAAAGGCTACTCACAGGTGGTCTTCGCATTTCTTCTTCAGGATCAAGGACTGTGGGAAAGGAGATGAATCAGAACCTGGGCCTTCAGTACACACAACACTGAGGTGACGGTGAATGAAACATTCAGGCCTGTTCTCCGCCAGACACACGCCGAGCTTCACAGCACCTCAGAAGGGTCTTACTGTGATTACACTCAACACACCACAGACACCACAGACACCACAGACACATTTTTATTTCATTTATGGGGCTATCCTTCTACCTGAAAACATTTAACCCAGACCACCTTGGAAATGTGTCTCTCTGACTATGCATATACATGGCAATGTCAGGAAACAGAATAAACCTTAATCTATGCCCCGCTAAACCCCTGGAGGGGCGTGTCCTCCTGTCCTGCCCATCCAGGATGGGAACCTGAAGCTCCTATTACTGCTTGACATACTCCGGTGTAGAACAGCCAACATTAATGATGGACATTAAAGCAAACACCACAAAAATGAGAGAAGTAGATTACAGGCTTCCTGCATCCAGTGTAGAATCACACTCAATATCCAAAAGGCAGGCATGAACAAATGGGTTCGGAGTCTTATCGCTCTCACTGGGCTGACCTGCCCAGAAATGTGACACCATGCCAACCTAAGTCTTAAGACCCCTAATACAGCAATCTCCTCCTCCGCATGCAACATGGGTGAACAGCTAAGGCAGACTTCACACTCACTGATGATCACTAACACTCCATGAATAAGCATAAGCCAGGATGAGCGGATGCAGGGATAAACTGACTGAAGGATAGACAGGAGGAGGGCAGAATAGATGAACAGGATAGAGAGATACAGGTGTCGCGCTCCAAACATGAACAGCGACAGCACGCGTCACGCGCCGCCTTAACACTCACGTCGCTTGCCGCGGAGCCCTGCTCCTGGAGCGTCTTCTGCAGCTCCTCCACCTGGGACTGCCCCTCCAAGAGCCTCTGGTTGACAAGCCTGAGAGAGGAGACAGAGCGTCAGTGAGCCACGTGGCCCCCCCGCGGCTGCTCTCTGTGCCGTGGGGTGGGCCGGGCTTCCGCCCGGGGACCCACCGGTTCTCCGTCTCCAGTTCGTTCTTCCTGCTGTTGGCGTCCTCCAGCAGGCTCTGCAGCAGGGCAATCTTCTCGTTGTCGGAACCCTCTTGGTTGAGCTTCAGCATCTTGTTCTCGTGTTGCAGCCGGATGAGCCGCTCACTTTAGGGTACATGGCACAGCGCGGTTTAACTGATGTAAACCCCCCCCCCCACCAAGTCGTTCCCATTAAGGAGCCCATTCCGATTTGCGATCAAGTTGAATCAGTGCGCGTGTCATTCTTACCGGATTTCAGGAGTGACGATTTCTGCTGCCAGAGAGTCTGATGCCTCACTGCTGACTAGGGGGACCAGGCCTAAGAGGGGAAGAACACGTGCAATACGAAGAACAAATCAGAACCGATATGCTGAGTGTACTGAGGAAGGGGGTCCTAGTGACCCCTGACCAACTTCTAAGCCTAGTCCCCATAAGTTACAGATTCAGCCAGCCAACTTTATCCTCTGGCTCACTGACCGAAAAATAAGAATCCTAGCATTTTCCTCTGTGAATCAAGTTAAGCATCATTCACGACATTCCGACTGCGGCCAACATCAGGAGGATCTCGTGCGGTGATCCCGCGTCTCTGATTTTCCACGATTCTGGATGACTCTCGGTATGCAGCCGAGCGAGACCCAGGAGATGGGAAAATACCTGCGGTCAGCTGGCCCTCCTGTGCCTGAATGCAGCGAAGCTCTTCGATGGTGTCTTTCATAGAGTCCCGCTCCGTCCGAAGACGCTAAGCACAGATACAACAGTAAGAACTTTACTCCTTCGAGACGTAACCACAGTGGGTTTTTGCAATACTGCTACCCTCAGAAAGTGGGTCCTAAACACCACGGTGGGAGGGATGGCACTAATCTATGCTGAAACGGTCAAATTCAGATAGACCGAAGTGCGAAGTGGGCAGCCCCAGCGCTTAGTCACATGACCCCATGCCGATCCCGTCGAACAACAACGCATTACGTCTTTCTCCTTCAGAAGGGAGTCCACTTTCTCCTTCAGGCGCTTGTACTCAAACTCCATCTTGTCAGCTTTCTTGGACTCCTCTGACAGTCTGTTCTGCAGCTCCACCATCTGCACGGGCAGAGAAAACACATGGTTCACAGACGGCTTCTGGACAGACGGCTCAGGGTACCACCAAACGGACACGCCGTGTGTCACCCTTCGGCAAGTGACTGGTCCCGCCTGTCTTAACACCAGCTACCCACATGCTATGCTCTGCATACTTATCTCCGCCCACAGACCCATCCAGTTCATCCATCTGTGAGCACGCCATGCTGCCAGCTGGCGGATTGAGTGACCGAGTACCTGTCTCTTGTAGGTCTCCAGCTGTCCCCGAACAGAGTTGGCCTTCCGGAGCTCCTCCTCCAAGCTGACTGTGTTCTGCATGTACATGGTGTTCTTCTCCTCCAGGAGCTTCACCTGTCTTCTCAAATCCCCCAAGTCTTCCAACTTCTTTTTGTAGGAGTCAACTATGCCTTCCAGCTTGGAGACTTTGTCGGAAGAATGTCTGTCTCAAAAACACAACTTTAGTAAGACACTTCCCACCTAGAGAAAACGAAATGATCAGATTTATACCCGAGCAAACTGAATATGAACCTGAAGGGATTAAAGGCCGAGTTCTGTGATTTTTTTGCTAGACTGTCTGCTCTCTGTTCCAAGCCTTCATCATTCACACAGGCATGTCTCACCGAAGAATGTCTATTTCATCCTTCAAGGACTGAGCTTCATCTGCCAAAGACGTAAGATCTTCGTTCTGTCCCCGGAGCTCCAGCATCTCCTTCTCCAGCTCCTCACAGCGTATCCTGTAGTCATCCTTTGCTGCTTCCAACCTGAAAGTAAGTAACACCCAATGCGCTTGGTGTACTCAGGAGCGACCTGGGATTCTTACCATGCCACCTTCCTTAAGGCCAAGACTGCTTACCTAAATGTCTCTTCCTGGAGCTGCTCCAGCTGCGTCTGCAGCTGCAGGTGCCTCCTGCCTGCAGGACTGTTGAGGTCCTCGATGGAGTCTGACTGATTTAGCCGCTCCAGGAGGACCTGATTCTCTGCCAGCAGACTGCCTTTCTCTTCCTGCAGTGCTGCCACCTACAGGCAGGGACACCTTACTGTTGACGATGCCACCTAGCCCCGCAAAGCATTCATCCCACCAATCAAGATATGCTGAAAAAAACATCCCAGGTTTGCTCTAATCTTCCTTTTTAGTGCTAAACAAAAAAGCATCATATGAAACTGTTTGCCAAATGGCTTGAGTCCTAATTTACCATTACAAAAGGAAGCTCACTCCCCAATATACATTTAGAATTACTGGCCATTTAAATAAAACATAAATGTCACAAACGAGAATGGAAAACAGGACATTTCAAAGAGTTTTAGTGCCTATATGACATCATGCAGTTCAGGTGGCTGCTGTATGTGATGGAGAGAGAGAGAGTGGACAACCAGAAGCGCTCACAGAGTCCACACGAGGCAGCATGGCAGCAAAGACATAGTCTGAAAGCACATCTGGAAGGGGAGCAGATCTGCCCTGTACCTGTGCTACAAGCCACAGACACACAGCCCTACAGAAGAGCCAAAGGGCTTCAGAAAAACTTCCGCCAAAGTAACATCCTACTGAATACATGCTAACTTCCTTGAAGCCTGCCTTATAAATTACTGCCTTAAAGTATGTACCGTGACCTTCACGGTATGATCCTTACTGTCTATGAATTATTAGTAGACATTAATGGCACCAGTACCCAAGAGAAATATGGGATTGGCCTTTTGGATAATACTCATCTTCCAAGTTTTCAGGTAAGACAAGTACTTCAAGACTGTTAAGTTGCCTTTTGGATAAAACTCATCCCACAAGTTTTTAAGTAAGACGAGTCCTTCAGAAACGTTAAGTTGTCAACACTCCAGGAAGAAACTGAGGCACCACAGCTACAACTACTTACTGGCTACCTTCCTAAAGCACTCCCAAAGTGCAAATCCCTATTGGCTACTTTCCTAAACCCCTCCCAGTACAACTCCTTCTTATTGGCTGTTCTACTAAAGCCCTCCCAAAGAGCCGCGACTCCTTATTGGCCGCCTTCCTAAAATTCTCGCATAGTACAGAGTGATGACTGAATTCCTATTCATTCAGATCCAGCCCAGAAATTTGATAGCTACTGGCTGGAATGCTCAGAACATTCTTAAAACCTGCATTTTCACTGTGCTGCATATTGATATCCAAAGATCATAAACCGAAAACCCAAAGACAAAATAATAGCTTCGAAATATTTCAGCTATTAGCCATACAGCTCTACCCATTCATTTTAAAATTACTTGTATAAAATTTAGTAAATGACCAATGTTGTTTTGGGTCGGTTTTATAATCAGGTGATGGCTTTAGCGTTGCAGATCATGAGAAGTGTCCTGCTCAGGGTTGTAGCAGCAGGCCTCATTATGGAATCTGAACCGAGAACCTTCAGACCCCCAACCCCCCACCCCCCCCCCCCCCACCAGTATGCATGACCATTTAACAGTTCTGAGCTACATGGGTGACATTTTAGAGCAGGGAGACGAATTGCAAAGTGAATCATCGGCATTAATATGGAAATTATTAGGTGCCAAAATAAACTGAAATGTCAAGACTATCAAATCCTAGAAATGACCATGGAGAATTACATATATGTAGATCATTATGTGACCCGTGCCTGCCAAGCAAGACTGTTGGGCATCTGGTAGGCATATGGCGATCAGGGTCATCTGAATCCTTATGGGTGGGGGGGGGGGGGGGCATTGCCCTGTACAGATAAATGATAAATGGTGTTCAACCAGAAATGTGCGGTAATAAAAGAGATGCCGTTAAGGCATCCAATTGTTCCATATTGATTAATTGATTAGCGTGTTAAAGGCCATCTGTTGGAGGGGGGACTTCACGCTAAACCCCCCAGGCTCCCTCACCCCGTGTGGCTGCATGATGGACACTGATGTTAGAAGGCTGCACGTGGGCATTAGAGGCGAGCCGAGACACACAGCTGAGCCGGACAGGACATTTGATGTGCACACAAAGTTAGGGCCTGGATTTCTTTGGGATGCTGGTAAAAGCAGGTGAGAAATCCAGGGCTTTCAGATGCCAACACTCAGAGAGAAGAAAAAGCAGGATTTACCCTCTCCTCTAGTTCATTATACTCTAACCTCAGTCTATCTCGCTCCTCTTGCACAAGGTATGCCTTGAAAGGCAGAGCAGAGGAAGTCACATATACACAAACAACAGCGGGAGAAAACAGTGACAGGTTCACAGTACAGCTAAAAGAAACGCATTGAAAAGAGGGGCACCTCAGGTCAATAGCCAGCAGAAGGCCCTGCAGGTGAGATGAGAGAATTATCTGTGAGCTTGGAGACCTTTAAGGCAAACCGTTTTTCTGCCAAGGACTTTACAATGCAGCTGAATTCAGTGCAAAGAAATTAATAAAAAAGGGAGAGAAATAAGCATTGGATTGATTTAAGGGGAGACGATACACAACCAAATTAGCCTCCACACATAGGCCTCCACTGAATGGGGACTCCAGGAAGTGCCAGGTCCAGCACAACAGGGCTAATCTTCATCAGCTAAAACCCAACTAATGGGGCAGCCGGGAACCCGGCACTGATGCAGGGCATCCGAAAAGCGGGCAGCTCTGTAATTAATAAACCCGTAAATACTACCACTCCACATAAAAATGCACACTAAAAGTTAGTAAAAGCAGGCAAACCGTATGACTAATGTGTCAAAGGGTTCGTATTGACAGAATCGGCGGCGTACAAAAGCATCAGGCGGGCAGTGTGGCTTGGAAGTTCAAGAGGGGAATCCCACGTAAAGTAACTAACTGGCGTGGAAACTCTCGCCCTTTCAAAATGCAGTGACGGGAGGCAACAGGGCCAGAAAGGTGCTGCATCCCTCAGCGAGCAGAGGAGCCGAGGCCGGGAAGGCGGGGGGGTGTACCTGCATGTCCAGCTCGTGGCACCGCTGGGCGATCTCTTCCTTGGCTGCTAGGGCGTCGCTGAGCTCCTCCACCGTCTTCTTCAGCTGAAGGAAAACGGTTGTGGAGGCCACCTTACGCAACAACAAAGACTCTGGCAGCCATGAACCCAAAACGCCCCCTCCCCCCCCCCCCGGCGTTACAGCTGCAAAAAGAAGCTACGCAACCGTTTAGGAGAAGAACGTTAATTACTTACTTGCCGGTCAAGGTCGACGTACGAGTCATTCCCCATCGTTACTGGCGTCTCCTTGCTCATCAGCTGCAGAAAGAAGGCAGATGATTTGACCTTTGCGGGACCCACATGACGGGACGCACGCATTCGGCATGAACGCTGGGGGGTACGGACTCCATACCTCCTGAATGGCTGTCATGACCACGTGTTGCACGGACTCCTCCATCATCATTATAGTCTGGATGTATTCTGTAAATGTACACGATGGGTTACAACGTGACCCATGGAAGGACGAGAGAGCCGCATGCAGGAACCTTCCCATCACAACTCCTTTGTCCTTAATTGTCACACAACCTTCAGCCTCGGTCAGCAGGGCAAATTCACTGCTATCAGGTAAGCCGATTCATAGCTGTGGAATCTAGAAAGCTCTGGAAAGACACAACTGTCCAATAGCATGGGGCAATGATAGAACTACTGTGATTCGCACTGGTGTTCAGCACAGTTTCAAAAGGTCAACACACACGGTTCAAACACACACAGCATTAAAACCCTGCGGTCCTTAACACAGTCCATAGCAGATTTCTCTGAACCACTGAGGGCAACGTCATAAACAAACCTTGTTTCTGTTCACAATTAACCGCACATCCAAGAATGAGCTGCAGCATTCGGCCCAATTCGGCAGCATCAGAATGTTCTCCAACCAGGTTAACATCTGGAAGGGTGAAGTCATTGATCTGCTGGCCCAGGACCTACACACACAGTGAAAAGCCTTTAGATTCTATGGCTTTTTAATATGAAAAACATCTTAAATACAGTAAGCTTACGATCACTGTAAACAAGTGTAGGCTACATGCTACTTAATTCTCCATGCAAGCAGTTCTGGTAAAAATTCAACAAAGTTCATGTGATCTGCTCAATTAGACCGTTCGCAGTTCAGAAACAGCTGGATGGGTCTGATCCAGCAGGTTCACCAAAGCTCTCCCAGACGTACATTGCATGACAGCCTCACATCACAGCTAATTCCCAGCTGGGGTTTTGGTCCACATCCTGTGCCTCTTAGGCTTCATACTTGCGCCATAACTTTACTCAGTATTCTGCCCAGATAATTCCACGTACGTAAGAGCAACAGCACAAATGTCAAAACTCCTAATACGCAACTGTCTGCTTACCTCATGATTATAATCCAAAATCCCCTTTAAAATTTTCTTTAAATTGCTGATCTAAAAAAAACAGAAGCAATGCATTATAAGCATATTTGTGACAGTTTCTGTGGAAGTGCAGTGACGTCAACCCCAAAACCACAAGCCAGGCCCACTTGGGTTCTTAAAAGGTTAATTAGAAACTTTGTAAGAAGCCATTAAAGCTTCTTCATATTCAAACTCCTAAAGGCCGCGCTCTTTTTCCATCTCAGCAGCTTCAAAAATGGGTCTGAGTGGGTTACAGCAGCAGGGAAAGCTTGTGGGGCAGCTGACAAGCTGGTCATTCAGCCTGCACCGCCTGCGTTTGCGGTGGGACGCTCACACGACCATTGCCTAGTTCATTTTTCCAGGATGTTCTAAGCAAGATGCTATGGAAATGTTTGTTCTTTCAGGATTTCTCATGCGTTTCCTGTTACTTATTAGAATATCAAGACATCATTCTAAAAAAAAAACAGGCTCAGTGGCACGGTCATGATAAATAGTTTACCTTTAGCCTCCAGTTATCACCCACATCCGTTTTGATGCGACTGAGCCAGGTGTCATTAAAATACACACCGTCTCTAAAATGGAAAGTTCACAATGACAGTTTCGTCACACATGATGCCAGAGCATGGAGTTAGATTATTTATGTTGACTTTTAATGCCAAACAACCAATTACGGTTTTACTGCAAAAGTATGGGAGTATTAAAACAAATTAAATGACCCCCAAAAATAAATATGACAAACATGTTAAGACATCCTAAATAGGATTCTTAAGATTATCTTTTGATAAAAAGACTGAAAAGCCTCTTGCTCGACTTAAAAAAAAAAAAACACTTTTAAAGAATCAGTAAAATGGAATCTTTGCCTATGGAATTTAAACGAATGGCAGTAAAACAGAATGTGTTTAACAGATAAGGATTTTTTGCAAGCAAAACATACAGGTATATCTTCACTTGTAAGTAAAAACATCTATGTCAGCCTGGTATGCCTTATATGACACTGATCTGACGTGGACGGAGTACTATCAGGCACTAAAGGGACGTGGGGCTGCATGCTTACATCTTCTGCAGCACCTGAGCCATCACCACCCCGTTTGTAAGGTCTTCCACGGTCTTGCAGGGGGCTTCAACTCCGAATGTCTGTATCTTTGGGGACAAAACAGAAACTGTAACAAGCTATAACAAGTTTAAGGTCCATCGGAAGGCTTGTGTTAGCTCAGTGACCAAGCCTTCCGACGAAAAGGAAAGATGCAGCAAGCTTACGAGGTCTTACTCCAGAACCTGGAATGCTGAAAAGTCAGTTACGGTTCCAATGTCGTTCACGGCGCTAAACGCAGGGGGGGACCCATGTATCTAGCCAGGTTCCCCAATCAATAAACACCAGTTTCATCGTGGTCTTTGGAATAAATCCTGCACAATCTCCCATAGCTGCTCTGCGTTATCTCTACGACTCGGCCCAGGCGAACAGGAAGCCCGCGTCACACTAAGTCAGTGACCAAGCACCCTGCAATCAGCCTGGCTGGAAGGGATGTGACACTAGGCTGCCCATCAGTGGCGCTGTAGATGTCCCCGGCCATGTGTGTGCAGAGGCACACCAAACACATCAGCGCTTAGGAATGACATGGCTCCAGGGAAGACGTGCTTCACATACAATGCACACCGCTGATCTCTAGATAGTAGTGTTCTCCTTGTACACGAGATGAGCAGATAAAGCCTTTTACCAGGTACTCAAGTTAAACAGCAAGACTAAGCATCCTGGAAAGAAACGGAAGTCTTCTCTCACCATGCGACACAATATTCATATTTTCATTTTTTAAGAAAGTATTTTCAATACTTAAATCACATCATATCCACAGTGACTTTGCCTCAGGCCACTAACAACTTTCATGTCCAACATAAAAAGACAGCATGTTAAATTAAGTTTAAGCTAAATTAAGTCACATTAACCGTAATCAATTGAAGATCTGAGAAGGTCGGAACTATCGGTATCAGAGATAACAGGGAAGCGGCTTGACCAGCTGCGTCCGCATCTCTCTCTGACACGTCACGTGTGCCACCTCAGCCGCAGGTCCTGCCGTAACCAGAGATGTCGCACGCGTGCGTGGTGCCGCTGCCCCTTCAACAGGCAGGATATCTCAAATGATCCTGCTCGAATTCCTGGCAGAGAGCTGTTTACATGCAGCCCACAGGGGAAAGAATCAATATAGGCATGGCAAAAAAAACCTCAAAAAAAAACACAGCATGGGGCAGTCAGCAGCCACCTCAAATCGCTCAGGCGGCCATGCTTCCCACGGCAGCCAGCTAAATGACAGCCCTGATATAAAGCAGACAGCTGGAGGAGGACAGCACACGCTGAAGCTGGGACCCGGCCCAGCTCACATCAGCAGGAAGCGCCGCGGAGCTGGCGGGCCCCCCTTCCATTTCCGGACACATGTCCGCACCGTGTGTCACTTCTGCTGCTATTGGACCCAGCGAAAACACTGCACGAAGTTCTCATTCCATTTACTCGCACAAATATTTTGAAAAACGCTGCAAGCCGGCAGAATGCACCTGCACAGGAAGTGACATCAAAACACTATTACTGTTCACACTTAGATGGCTACCAGTAAAAATTGCCAATTAATCATTTCCCCTAGCTTTTCTTAATACATATTAATGCATCTATTCCAGTTTGCTACAGTTACACCAAATGAAAAATGCATCAGTCTTTCAAAAAGCATTATGCAAGACAAATATGCCTTTAAAAATAGAACAACCTTCAGTGAAAGTGATTTGAGCAATTATGTTAAACTACATAAACAATATGGCTGTTTTGGGCTAATAGCTGCACTGCATAAAATTTGGCAGTTAGTTCTGTTTTTATACCTTGTGAAAGACTAGTGGAAAATTATACATGAAGCAGTGCCAAGTGGGCTGTCAAGACTGTATAATGCTTATGACCCACAGCAGCACCAATGAGAAGCTAGACACTTCCATAGGTCTTATAAAGACTAATGAGTCTTTGGTGTCGATTGCACAAGTGTCCTGACATCAGTATGGCCAACAGGCTGTCATGTCACTGACGGTGAGTCTGTGACAAATGGCTTACAGTCTATGACCTAACATTTCAGATTAGGAAATATCAGTAAGCTTGCAGTTAGAGCTGGAGCTGTATTTCCTAGCAAATGCCAAATGCATTCTGTACTGACAGACTGGTCTGCATTCCTCCCGAGTGGATCGATTTGCTCGGCTTATAAATAGATTTACTAGTTAGGTTCACTGGATTCAAGTAAATTTATCTTACCCATATGTTAGAAATAAAAAGAATACTTTGAAATCTGGGGTTTAATAAAATAACGGAGACAGGGAAAGGTGATAAGCATTGACAGGCTTTTGTAGACAGAGCCACCACCTGTGCAGGAGACACTTAAAGTGGATGAAATAGAAGACACAGAAGACATTTTCACACAGACAGCTATGCATATACAGCTGGAAAAGCAGACAGAGGAGAAGAACTGAACACGCCACTGGCAACACACAGACAAACACAGAGCGGCAAAGAGGGGCAAAAGACTGGCACTGTGCCCCTGACACACTACATAAGATAATTAAGGGATGGACAAGGGAACAGAAGGTGACAGACACAGACAGAACAGGGGGCAGATGGTGGCGGGCAGACAGATAGAATGCTTCGGTCAGAAGCTATAAAGTGACAGAAAGGCATACAGAGGGACAGTAGGTGACAGACAGAGGGACAGATAGGGGACAGAAAGTGACAGACACAGGCATAAAGGAGGACAGAAGGTGAGAGCCAGATGGAGAACAGAAAGACAGGGGACAGAAAGTGGCACGCACAGGCACACCGAGGGACAGTAGACAGTCTGACAGAGAACTGAAAGTGGAGACAGGGAACAGAAATTGATAGACACAGGCATACAAAGGGACAGAGGGTGACAGATCGACGGAGAATCAAAAGTGACAAATGGGAACAGACAGACAGGGGAAAGAAAGTGACAGACAGGCATACAGAGGGACAGGAATTGACAATCAAACAGAAGACTGAAAGTGACAAACAGAGAAGAATAGTTGATGACGGTGACTATCCTAACATGTCATGGGCCCCATAACGACGATAGTGAATGACCCCTTGTCAGTGTGACACCAAGGCTACAATTTTCTTCCACTGACGCTATAATTAGATAAATACCGTTATCTTTCAGTATTCAACACAATGGGACCATCCGAGACCGTCTCCTTCATTCACCGGGTAGTTAGCTTTAGCCAGCTAACCCCCATACAGAGCGCCGGTCTCCAGCAGGATAGTTATGGAAAAAGATCGACACGGGAAACAAGGGGGGCGGGCGAAGACCCAAAGCAGCCCTGCCCACAACCCGACTGATTATCCGCTACCCGAGTAGCAACGATTAGCTGCCCGGTTCTCCGGTTACGTCCATCTGTTGATGAAGCGGGAGACGCGGTTCCCCAGGTGATTAGTGCAGCCTGATCCCCCCCCCCACCACCAGTTACAAATCACAAGACGGGCCGAATAACACACTCATAAGCATGAAAGAGGAGTAAAGACACGGCGGTATTTACCCATGTTAAAAGGCTCTCGCAGAGCTCCACCCGATCCACTGATTCCAGGGCGCTCATGGTGGACGGCTTAACCGACAAGATGTGTAGCCTGTTAGCCAGATGCTAGCCGGATGCTAGCTCGACGTTAGCTCACCGGTAGCTCGATGCTAACTCGATACTATCTCGGCGTCAGCCCACTTTATCCGTCAGGTAAAGTAAAAACAGGCAGACAAAAAGGCGAGGCGGCGGGCTTGGCGCTCGGGGGTCTATAGTTACACCTCCGAAGTTCAGTTCATCTCCTGAAATGTCTCACCCAGACAGTTCAACGTCCTAGTCTTTAAGAAACTGACTGTCTCTAATTATATTGATTAATATTTTGAAGCGGAGAGAAAAATGCCACCCCACCGGTTTCTGCGTCGCTCTCCTTCCCCAGGATACAGGGGTCCTTCGGCTGCCACCCAGCACAGCCGCGGCCACCCCAGCCTGCTGCGAGCAGGAAACACAAAATTCAGCGGCCAGCTCCCCGAGTTGAATGTGGTCGGTGAATATTCATCAATGTTTTTTTTTTTTTAATAAAAATGTATCGGCCTGAAGCTATCGATTCGTAGCCATTTTTGGATCAGACAGGCATTAACGTGAGACAGGAGCGAATTGAGGCGAGGCCCCCCGAAGAAGATTGTAGGTTCGGCTACCTGCGGAAGGGACGGCATGACTCTACCGCAGCCAGGCACGGTCAGACATAAATCTGGAGACCACGGTGTTTCTCTGACACGATTTACTATGAACACGAAAACAAGAGTTGATTGATTGCGAAGTTAGGAAACGATGCCAGTTTGATGTGGCGTTAGGCCCGGTTTTTAAGCATTCGGCCACAAGCCGATCCTTCCTAAATCGATTTACAGTATGTATACGCGAGTGAACACAATGTGGCGAGTGCAATGTGCACTTTTAATTTAGATATGATCATGTCTAATCTTCATAAATGTACAAACATTTAGTTCTATATATGATGGAATGGACATTTAGGCGTGGTTACATTTATGTAAAAGCAATTTGTTCACCGCTTTCTGTTTTGATGACAGTCGGTTTTCCAGTCAGATTGAAGTCATTACAATCACTAATAGCCTGCTTCCGTATTAAAAAGTGAGTGGATAGCATGTCAGGACCAGCAGGATCTAGTATTAATGTGCCAGTTATTGCGGCCGCTGGTACCACAGCTTTTATAGGTTCCTCTTTCAGTCCGGACCCGAACAAGAGTGTGCATGCAACAGCAACGCTGCCGATACTTCCTAACTTCATGTATTTCCTTCACATTAAATGTCCAGTTTTGCAGGTTATGATCGCATGTGATGGAGGACGTGAATCCCGTAAACGCCGAGGACTCCCTTATAGAAGGCGTTAGTGACTCTGTCCTCGCTGTAGTCGTATTATGCGTTGCTTTTCTGAGTGGACTCGTGACACTTGTGTGCAGGTAATTAATCGAAAAGATAGCATTTCCATTAAGGGTCTGCCGTTGCATTGTCCCATTTCACACTGATACTGTGATACTCCGAGAGTTTTGACAGTTACTTCTGTTTTGCGTTATGTCTGTATTAAGCCGTATGTCTTTAGTAATTCGGGTGCATGAATGATGATTGTCACTGTAAACCTCTGACATTATTAAACAATAGACGAGTTATTTTGAAGTACTGTCAGCCTGCCAATCAGAGTAAGGCCAGAGTTCAGGTTATTGGTTGGAGCAGGAAGTCGAACGGGCTGTGTCAGCTGATTTGTTTAATTTTCAGAACTGAGCAGAATATCCACCCAGAGAACCAGGAGCATGTGCAAGCCGTCCGTCAGCATCTTCAGTCAGACCAGGTACGCACTCATGTAAAATTTGTAAAGTTTGTAGCAAATGAATGAATTCGACTGTTGCTAAATTATAATTTCAGCCGTGTAATAAATAAAAGGAACAAAATACGTAAAAGGGAGGGGAAGGTCGAAAGGCTGTGCTTTAAAATAAATGCTTCAGCAAGGCCTACGAAATAAAGCTAGAATGTCATCATGGTCGTACATCAGAAGATGGTAGAGAGGGTGATATGCCCCCCCCCCCCCCCCATGGCACACCTACATTTTCCAAACCACTTATTCTTTTTGGGTCGCGAGGGGTCCAGAGTCTATCCCGGAAGGTACGGGCACGAGGCGGGGAACAACCCCGGATGGGGGGAGGGGGCGGTGGCAGCACATCGCAGGGCACACTCACACACCACTCATTCACACATGCACACCAATGGGCAATTTAGGAACCCCAATTAGCCTCAGCATATTTTTGGAATGTGGGGGGGAAGCCGGAGTACCCAGACGGCATGGGGAGAACATGCAAACTCCACACACACACACACACGTGACCCAGGCAGAGACTCAAACCCAGGTCCCAGAGGTGTGAGGCAACAGTGCTAACCACTGCACAACCATGCCGCCCCACGCCTCAGACCGAATGTCTAAAAAGCACAGTCGCCTGTGTCCCCCCCCCCCCGTGTCTCAGGACGTGCCTACAGAGCCTCGGCAGCCCTTCTACACAGACATGTCATGTCCCATCTGCCTGCAGCAGGCCTTGCTACCAGTGGAAACAAACTGTGGCCATCTTTTCTGTGGTAGGTACTTACAGCACGCACTGCTTTTTCCTTATTCCCCTGACATCAATAACTTGAGCTGGATTTTAAGGACCTACTCTCTGGGGCCTGTCTTAGGTGCCTCCTGATAGCCTTTTAAAATCCATGCTGGGCCACAAGTAGTGCCTAGTAGATATATATATATATATATTCTTTCCTGTTTTCCCTGTCTCTTCTGTCTGCCAGTTTTCTGAGAGGCACAGTCTTGTTCATTTTCATCTCTTCTTTGAGGTTCCTGCATTATTGCATATTGGCAGTATGGATCCTGGCTGGGTGCCATTAGTTGTCCCATCTGCAGGCAAACGGTGAGGATCGTGTTCTCCGCGAGACTCCGAGTCACCATGACGCCGCACACCTCAGAGTTAACAAGTGTCACTTTGGCGATTCTAACGAAACTGATCCCGACGCAGAAATTCTTTACCGCGCGGGGATTGACTTTCTCACTGATGGCGATTTCCCATTCGGAGACAGGTCACCCTGCTGTTTCACCTCTTCCGTCATGACACCCAGCCCGCCGAGGTTCCGGAGGGTCAGCCGGACCCGGGCCGGATCCTGGAGGACATCAACGACTACAACCGTAGATTTTCAGGCCAGCCAAGATCTGTGAGTGTGTCCCTTTTATTCACCGAGACGGCTGCTGAGCCTAAGATGACAGTGTAGAGACGACCCTTCCCCTCTGCCTCCCAGCTGATGGACCGCCTACGTGATGTGCCCACCTTGCTCCGGCACGCCTTCAGGGAGATGTTCTCCGTGGGTGGTCTCTTCTGGATGTTCCGTATCCGCATCCTGCTGTGCCTGATGGGGGCGCTGACCTACCTGGTGTCCCCGCTGGACTTCGTCCCCGAGACCCTCTTCGGGCTGCTGGGCTTCATGGATGATCTCTTTGTCATCCTGCTGCTCTTCATCTACATCTCCATCATGTACCGTGAGGTGGTCACCCAGCGGCTGGCCGGCTGACACGGAGCCCGGATCACCGATTCCTTCACAGCTGGAATTTTTGTCGGAGGAACCCGCGTTGTATCTGTGTGAGCAGTTTGAACCTCCGTAACTGTTTTTGCCAGATCCTGGTGGCATGAATCCCTCCCCCCCTCACCCTCCGTGTGTTTTTTGTTTACTTCTCCCGGATGCCAGAGGCTTTGAACCTGCTTGGCTTCCCTTTTATTTCAGAGTGTAATTAAGTTATTTCTAGAATGCCGCTCCACGTTAGCACAGGAAAAGAGCGCGGAGTTCAGGCCGCTCCATCCCCTCCAGACAGTGGGACTCCCCGCCTGCCGTCTAAGGCAGATGTTTTGAAGTCGAAGCTTCGTGAATTTGTGCGATGGGGAGATGTCGTGCTCAGGGTTCCTGGCCGCTGGCAGTGTTTCTGCCGACAGTGCCATCTCTGTTTTGGCAGTGATGACTCCCAGGGCAGTGCAAACATCTCATTTTTACTTTGTTGTTTTGAAATAAAGTCTATTCTGAATTGTAACATGCATTTTCATTCATATACGCCTCATTTCATGAAACGCAGGTCCGAGGGGCATCTCTTCTTCTCCTATAATCGGTCGTGTTAATGTTGCTTTTTTGTGGTCCAGTCATTTAAAGCGTGATTGCAGTGGTCTTAATGATGCTCTTCACTGAATGTAGTTTAGATGTGAAACATTTAATTCACAGATGTTTCAGTTTGGACCCCCAATAGTTAAAGCTGGCAGGTTTAAATGAGAAGCTAATTAAAATTTAATGCTGTGTTTGCCAACACAAGCTTTATAAAATAAATTACGCAGCATATTCAATGCAAGGCTCTTCAAAAATGTTTAGCATTTTTCATTGAGGGAATCGTTTAAATGAAACATTTAAAACGTGTTTTGTTAAACCGACAGCAAATATTCTTGGCCCTTCTTGATATCATGCATTTAAAAGCCTCACTTTGCTAACCCAAAGACAGATGCTTGATAGCTTATCTGATGAGAGCCGCAGCCGAGCCAGAATGAGAAAGTGAGCGAGAAAGGTCCTACCACAGACTTATAAATGTAGAATCATATATGTCTATGGGTCCTTCCTTCGGCTGGGATCTACAGAGCGTCACGTGTCACGGCGCAGGCTTGATGTAGCGAATGGGATGGCTGCATGCGGTGACGCTGCTTCTCTATAGCGTATGGGCATCATGCATGCGGTGACGCTGCTCCTCAAAGGCATATATATATCCCGGCAGTGAATTTCTGAGTGAGCGTCCAATGCGAGCGAGCCCAGGGGAAATTGGAAGTGGAGCAACTGAATTAACTGCCTGTTCGTACGGAAGGTGCGGCTTAATTCAGGCCCTTGTGTAAATTAACTGACGGTAACACTTTACTTGAGAAGGCATACAGAGTTTCTCACTATGGCCAGCTAGCTGGCGTGGGATTTTCAATTCGAGACAAGTCTGCACACACATGCAAATTTATTTACATGGATGTTTTATGAACTTGTAAATAGTCTGTAGGATTTGCAGACTTCCCCAACGCTTTTGATGTAGTTAATTTTATAATGCAAAAATATAGATTTTCCACGGCAGATGCATGAGAGTTGGCAATCCTGTTAATAATGTAATATGACAGTCTTCCTTAATGTATTGATTAACCGTAATGATCCGATGTTCCTTCGTCGTCAATCAATCACGACGGTTTGTGTATGCAGGGTTGCCAATTTAAACACATCGCTCACGCAAGAAATCTTACAGCAAATCTGGTATTATTGAATTATAAACATAAAATTTGCTACGTCATAAGCGTTGGGGCAATTTGCAAATTCTACAGACTACAAGGTCATAAAACTCATACATGCATGTAAATGAATGCAGACTTGTCTCGAATTGAAAATATAATTTGAAAACGTACCCTGTGTATTTCATATAGTCAGTGTATTTGTTCATGATTGGTACTTGAGTAGTAACTCAGTTACTAAATTACATGTGGCCCATCAATTAGTGAAGCGTTACCTAACAGACTTTTAATACCCAAATTTGAACTCCCTTGAAAAGTGAGTCTCTTCGTCTGCCTTTGACGGTCTGTTACCCAAAATCCGTGAAATAAGATGAACTCCTGGCGCGTAACTGAAAGATTGTCCAATATTTCTTCATCATAGTATTAGTTTTTTAATGAAATTTCCGTGCACGCTCACAAAATATTATTGATCGTTCAGTACACAAGGCGATTTCACACCATCTAGCGATGTTTTCAGCACTAATGAAGCGATTAATTGAATTAAAGCTTTTAAAAGTGAAACGTTGCAGTAGTAACTGCAGTCCAGGAGGGGGCTGATTACATCATAAACATATTTCTGTGTACTTACTTTTTTTGCCGAGAGAAACATTACTAACAGAGAAGTGAAATTCCTTCTTTGTCCACACGGAGGAGCCAGCAGATCAGAAAAACTGCACTACATAATTTAGATGTATCTCACTAGGGAGGTCTAACTTCTAAAAGTCGAAATCCTGTCTTCACCTCAATCATCTGAGTGTCACTTTTATTGCAGGGTGGGGTTAGACACTGTAATTTTACAGAGGATGTCATGACTGAGACCTTTAATTCCACCCAAGCTCCCAGGATAGTGACTGTAAATATGGCCACAGTTCCAGCTGGTGATCGGTGGTGACATTTGAAAGTAAAACTGCATTATTTGAGCCACAGTGGACTGAGCTGATAAACACCACCTGTAATTCACACAGATGACCTGGGGGGCCACTGCACATCCTGGACTCGCAGCAACTTCTCCTATTGTGTCATGGATATTTCAGAAACAGAGAAATCATTATTTCAGCCCTAATTCTAAATAAATCAGATCTGGCTGCTGTTTCTTCACTCCCCATCTTAAATCACTCTCAGTTTCATGGACTGCTGCTCTGGGTGTTCCCATGGGAACTGGCCACTTATTATCAAAATGATAACTGCACATTTCATTAAGCTAATGTATATGCGTGTGTGGTGTGATTACAGCGCCCAGTCGAAGCCGGTGCTCGGCCGAGCGCGGTGACGTCTCCGAGAGGCCATTGCTGCCTAATAACAGGTGTTTCGGAAACAGGGGGAGGCGGCCAGGCCGGCTGTATGCAGATTAGGGAGCAGGCGGCGGTGGTCTCCTGCAACGTTCCCCCGATTGGCTCAGGTAGCGTCACGCTGGGCATCCCGTCTGTGAGGATGAGCGCCCCTTCCCTTCCGGCCGCCCACCAGCGTGTGCTGAGGAGAGGAATCGTGGCCACGGGGAAGTTGAGATGCCTCCTGAGATACGCATTAGCCTGGGTCCCGGGAAATGTGACTGTAATCCTGTTACTCTGTAGGCGACCCGTGCGAAAGCTGAACGACAATCGATACAAACTTGTGGGGTGATGACACCTGGAAGCAGCACATGGCTATTTCCGGGATCTGGGCTCTAGCTCTGGTGCTCCCTAATACAGCTTATATGACAGTGTGTCATTTTGCCGTGATATTGCTCTGGTGCTCTGCAGAGATGGTACACAGGCAACTAACCTGACACACCCCTGACTGGGAGGCTTAGACTGGGAAAGGGAAGAGAGGGCAGGCTCTGAAAGGGCAGGGTCCTCCTTACCGGGAATCATCTCCCGCCTAATAGAAGATCCTACCATAGGTACATCACGGATAATAAAGCCGTTTCCCTAGATAGCACTGGGTCAGTACGGTCTGCACTCTCAGGGATTGTGTGCCCCACCCGGATTCAGGATTCTCCAGTTCGTTATCCGTGGGCCCATGCAGGCAGACGGCAGATTTTGTGCGTGCGGGTGTGCCATGGAGACCGCTGGTGGGGGGGCGGCTCCCTTCACGACACGCCCGTCCCTCCGGAATGCGCCCCTGCTCAGAGCAGAACATTTACACCAGCTGCCGCCTCTCGGATGACAACGCCCAAGACAGCTGGGTTCAGTTTCACTCATAAATCACGCTGCGAGGACAGTTACGCTCTACCTCCAAACCACGAAACGGCCTTCGGACGATCAGAGGGCCTTCGCGGTGTGGCCGCCATGTCATCGGCTCGGCTTGTCACCGCGCGGCGGGGCCCCCGTGTGACAGTGTGGCGGCGGCCGCATGGCTTTTTAAAATATGAAAAATAAATGAGCCGACGGCACCTGCGCTGATGTGTCTAAAAATAATACAGGGCTGCGGCTGCCTGTGAGGGGGTGTCGCTAATCATTTCTGTGACCCCCTTCTGTATAACACAGTGCGTTATGGTTTATATGGGGGACTCCTGGAGTAATCAAAGAGGCAGTGTACAGGGATACAGACAGCGTACATGAATACAGTCTGCGTATATGTGCATACAGATGATTACTAATAACTACACAGTATATTAAGTTTGTATATCCATCCATTCTTCTAGGTTTGGCAACTTTGGGCAGCTGGGTAGAGTGAGATTTTCAATTTGAGACAAGTTTGCACACGCACTAACATGTATGTAACAGCTTTATTGCCTTGAAAATAGTCTGTCGGCTCTGCAAACTATCTCGATGCTTTAGATGCAGCTAATTTTAGGATTTATAATGGAGTTATTTAGATTTGCACTTGTGTGAGTGTGAGAGCCTGAAAACGTGACTGTCACGCCAGATGCGTGAGCGTCGGCAGGCCCGCATCCATCCGTCTGCGCCTCCCGATCGGGCTTGCGGCGTCTGCGCGCATACGTGCAGATCATCATTAGCGAGAGAGATACTCCCTGCATTCCTGCATCCGCAGCCCGTCCCGGATCAGGAGGCGTGCTGGTGACTCAGTCGGCTTTGCGGCAGCCCGGAGCGTGTTGTAATTAACGTGCGCAGATGTATGCTGGGAGACGTCTCCTTTGTCGGGCTTTAAAAGACGTCTCTGAAGCTGCATTCAGCCCCGGATAACCGAGGAACTGAGCCGTACCAGCGGCCTCCGGATGTCAGTCTGCCGACAAGTAAAACTTCCTCATAAATTACAAATGAGTCCTTATTCTGTGTAGTGGAGTAACCAGACTGAAGCCGGGAGACTCGCACGCGGGCAGAAGGGCAGGGACCTGCACCACCTCCCGTTCCACACCACTCGTATTAAACGTGAGATTTCTCCCGATGAGTTTCTGCCGCCTTGCGGGACCTTGAGTTTACACCGTCCCTCCTGATGAATCCCTTAACAGGCAATAACCGCGTTTCCTTATTTGAGAGAAAAGCCTGGCTCTTTAATTGAAGAAAAGGGTCTTTTTTTATTTTAGAAGTTGTTCTTTAGCAACATTTGAGTCATTATTTGTAGGCTGTGTGTAGGCAAAGGTGTAGGAGAGAGTTTGATATTGGGGGGACGCAATAACTTAAATACAAAGATCTATTTATTGGGGGGAGGGGTAAAGCCTTTACTTTCCATTTGCACATGCAGGAGTATAAGTACTTTGGAATTCTTCTTTTTGCCAGTCCCCTCTTGCTTTCTATAGCTGGGGGGTCACAGCACTGGGTCAACCAATGTGCAGCAACCCCTGGAGCTGAGGGGTAAGGGCCTGTGACCCTTCTTGAATCGCCGATCTTCCAATCTCAGGAACAGAGACATAGCCCACTGAGCCACTGGCGGCCCTCACACACCAGCCATAGGCAGAGGGGATTGTGTGACAGTGTGCTGGTGCTGATGACTCCGGCAGGGCGTCCTGCTGTGCAGCACCTATACCGTGTCCCGCGTAAATGTGACTTTTCTCTCCGTGAGCCTGTGATTCGGAAGGGCGTGGCTCTGATGCAGTGTTCAGCGTGACGGGGTAGCAACGTGGTCAGGTGACGCGCCGGCCAAACGCAGACGGCCGTGTCTGTCGCACGGCGAGCTGGGAAGGCGGGGGGACGCGGAGCCCGGACTCGGACACGGCCTCTGAGCCCGGGCCCCGGGTCTCTGGCCGCGCTCACGGCGCCACCCATCTGTCCTCCGCCGAAGCTGTCAGATCGCGGAACGTCTCGCTGCCCATCCCTCCGCTCACCTGTCTACCTCCTCTGGCTCCGCACGCCTGAGCAGCGGAGGGGGAGGGATTGTGGGCCATCTGTGAGCGCGAGATCCACTCTGAGCCGATCATCTGTTAGCGGCTTTGGGGCGGACACCCCTCACGAAGGCTTTAGCCATGAAAAATATCCCCTCTGAAACGGCGAGAGGAACGGGGAGCGAAGCAGGGAGCCTGCTGCAACCTGGGAGCTCCGCACGCAGAGGAAATTATTTCTGAATAAAACATCAGTCGTAAATAGTCTGTAAATAGCTGTTATGTGTGTATTTTCGAGGTCTGCGTGTTTCTTGAATCCTCTCGCTGTCAGGCGCTTTGTGAGTGCCGTTTCTTCCTGTCAGCCTTCAGCGTTGACATTCTTCTGCAGCTCCAGGGTCTCCAGTGCCATGGTCACACATCCGCCCAGTGGGAGGAGGGGATCCTGAATGCGGGTGCAGCAGATAAAGGGGGAGGTGGAGCAGCATTAAGGACTTGATGACCGCAGCCCCTCCCCCGTGCCCGGGAGACGCCCAGCAAATCGACTTTCATCCCCCACAGTATCTATCATAATCCTGCTTCATTAACACAATTAAGCATCGCAGAGGGCGTGGCCTCTTCAGTCAAACGACACAAAGAGGGACGCGAAAGCAGGGCTGGCCAAGTTCTTTTTACGTGTCACACGCAAAATTTGATTAACCTAGTTGTCATTTGTCATCTTCCTTCCGATTCTGACAGGCTGATCATATGGGGGGGGGGGGGGGGGGGGGGGGCTGTGGCCCACAAGGCC
>JAABNY020000119.1:20742321-20763054 GCA_015164015.2 Brevimyrus niger
ACCATGTTTCCAGATTTTTTCCCAGACCCAGTAAAAACAGTAAATGCAAAAAAATCCAAGAAAATCCAGAAAAATCACTGTAAATGGAGCAACAACAAACATAGTAGATTATGGTCACAGGATGGCTGGAGGGATCCAGATAGACTCCCGATGAACCATGGACTCATGGTCCCACCTCACTTTGTATGGATACAAGGAGTCACTGTATATCTACTAGAAAGGCCTGACATCCAGCTGGGAAGAATTTATGTTGACTCAGCTAAGAGATGACGTATCTAAAAGGTGGATGGAGTGGGTGGGAAGTAATCTATCCCAGTGTGCTGGTACCCTCCTCTCTGCATATGATCACTATTCACTCTTTCTCTGACTCTTATACACTATCTGCTCTATAACCCTGTGCGCTCCTTATAATTGGGTCTGTTTATTTGCCTGGTGTTCACACTCTGCATTGTATCTCTGATTCATGTGCGCTCCCTGCCCTGTATCACTGATTTTTACACTCTGCACAGTATCTCTGATTCAGGTGCATTCTCTACCCTGTATCTTAGCATGATGCTAACACTCTGCCCTGTATCTCTGACTGATGATTGCTCTCTGTCCTGTATCTCTGACTACTGCTCACTCTCTGCCCTGTATCTCTGACTGCTGATCATACTCTGCCCTGTATCTGTGGCTGATGACCTATGACCTATCTATGACCTTGCCCCATAGTTCTGACTGATGTTCACACTCTGCCCTGTATCTCTAACTACTGTTCACACTCTGTCCTGTATAATAAACTGATGTTCACTCTCTGCCCTGTATCTCTGAATGATGTTCAGACTTTGTACTGTATCACTGCCTGCTGTTCATACTCTGCCCTATGTCTTTGGCTGATGTTCAAACTCTGCCCTGTATCTCTGACTGCTGTTCACATTATGTCCGGTATCTCTGACTCATGTTCGCACTCTGCCGTCTATCTCTGACTCATGTTCACACTCTGCCCCTGTATCTCTGCCTGCTGTTCATTCTCTGCCCTGTTTCTCTGAACACTGTTCACTATCTTCCCTGTATATCTGAGGACAGATCACACTATGCCCTGTATCTGTTCACTGTCTGCCCTGTAGCTATGCTGTTGACACAGTGCTACTGTGAATATTTCCGTGTGTTTGCAGCCATTATATCAATTCTCAATATCCCAGTAGCATCCCTGCACCAAAGACCTGAAAGGGTGACTAGGAATGAGGCAAAGAGGATGTTAAATGACCTGAGTTAATAATAAATAGCTCTGCCTGAAATCTGGACATGAATATATAGCACTGAGCAGAACCTGTAACAGAAAAAATGGATGGGTATTCTCAGGCCTGTAACTCATCACAAAACCGAACACGTTCATTAGGCCAGCTAATCATCCTATCACTTGGTTCTAAAACTTTCAGTTTTTTTCCTATTAATTTCAGACATATGGTCTTGTCATCAGACCTGACTGTCCCTGCTTCTCCAAATAGTGGCTTCTTCCTGTCGTGCTCAGTCCACACAAACAGCCTGTCCCCGGCAGCTGGAACCAGCAATGCAACTGAAATGGACTATTACATAAGACACTATATATACCCTATAAATACACTATATTATAACTATGCATCGATCAGCCATAACATTAAAACCACTGGCAGGTGAAGTGAATAACATCGAAGGCATGCCGGTGCAGGCAGTGTGATGCTCTGGGTGAGGCTCTGGGAAAACTTGGGTCCTGGCATTCATGTGGTCGTTACTTTCACATATACCACCTACCTTAATCATTGTTGCAGTCTTAGTACACCCCGTCATGGCAGCAGATTTCCCGATGGCAGTGGCCTCTTTCAGCAGGATAATGCGGCCTACCACACTACAAAAATTGTTCAGGAATGATATGAAAAAGAATTTAAGGTGTTGATTTGGCCTCCAGATTCCTCAAATCTCAATCCAATTGAGCATCTGTGAGATGTGCTGGACAAACAAGTCTGATCCATGGAGGCTCCACCTCGCAACTTACCGGACTTAAAGGATCTGCTGCTAACGTCTTGGTGCCAGATACCACAGGACACCTTCAGAGGTCTTGTAAGTCTTTGCCTTGATGCTTTGATGGACCAGAGCTGTTTCAGCAGCCCAAGGTGGATGTATGCAATATTTGGCAAGTGATTTTAATACTATGGTTGATCGGAGTATATGTCCATCTATCCACATGTATCTTTATAATATGTGTGTGTATATAACATTATGCTATATACTATTATATAATATACTATGAAAATTGTGGTATTCAAGTCTGGTTTCCTCCACAACCCTGAATAAGAGAAGCGGTTACAGAAAATGGATGGACGGATGGAGTCTGATTTCGAGTCAAAATATGACTGCACTTGATTTTTGGCACCCGTGTGAATGTTTACTTGGTGCACCTTTGACACGACTTTCTCTATCAACATTTGGAAAGGAAACATAAGGAAAGGCACACAGGCTAATGCTAGCAAGCTCAGTCTGTCAAGAGACAATGACTGGCCACGTGTCTGTAGTGTTCGAGCAGCCGCATCATCATCCGGGATTGAGGGAGAGAGAATTTTAAGGACTCGCAGAAACCTCATAATATCAAGAAGACAATATTTATTAACAGACTGAACAGAACACAAAACACTTCTTGTCTCTTTTAGTTTTTTAGTTCCCACTCTGCAAGCACACCTTTCTTTCGGGGGGGTTGTAGCGCTTCATTTAACCCTTTTTAATACACTACAGTGTCCAGCCAAAATTTGTTTTACATAGTAATATAGTGATAGCTGTCCAGCTAGCTAACCAACATCTTATAATAATAATAATTGTGGTACTTTATTAACTCCTGTATGAGAGATTCTTTTTTTTCACATGGCAGTCCTTAGCCTTCAGAAAGACACCATAAGAATACATTCTGGGATCAGGTCACAGAGTCAGTCAGTGTTCAGCACCTCTGGAGTAATTATGCCTAAAGGTATTACTCAAGAGCCTAATGGTGATGTCATCGATCTGTTGGGGGCGGGAATCAAACTAGCAATTTTTCAGACACACATTTAAGTGTTTGAGTGTGCCCTGAGATGGGATGGTGCCCCATCCTGGGTTATTCCCTGCCTTGTGCCTTTAGAGTCCGAAGCCCCCCCTCCCCCATGACCCTGCATAGGACAAGCAGGTACAGAGAAAGGGTGAATGGATAGATAGATGATATTAATCAGGCAAACAAGGCAAAGAGTAGCGGGGGGGGGGGGGGGGGTGAAAATATACTGGTGTACTGGATGGTTTCTGCAAATACTAGGGTGACATAAGGGGAGCTTTCAAAATGGCTATGCTGACACACTTTAGAAGACATAATATCATATGTTTTACACAGGCAGAGATAATTTAAACATCATTTTCTTTGACTGCTTAAGACTTTTGCACGGTACTCTACATGTACTCTGCATGCACTCTACAGTACCCATCAGTATGAGAAGTTATTATTAGGCCTTTGGAGCCAAGGGAGCAAATTCTGAACGAAACACAATTAAACAACTTCCTTCATGTCCAGCAGGTGGCACCTTGCCCACTTTCGTCACTAAATTTGCTGCAGGCCAAAGGTAAATTCAAGGGTGGAGCAAAAGTACCTGAACATCAGTGAGATTTTTGGCAATGCATAGGTGTCATGGCTTTCCACCAACAGGGCCGCTCTGCAGTTACAATAAAGCTTTTCAAGCTCTAGCAGTGATATCTGCCCCATTGGTCAGTTTTTCAGGCGAATCATGTACGCGTGTGATTTTCAGTGTGTTTCTTGAGCCTGTCATGATATCACAGAATACTCATCGAATGTTGCCTTGAGATAATCAGGATAATGTGACATAAATGAAAATGAGACTAATGTTACCATGTAACCCAACACTATTTCACAGACTGTTATAAGCAGTACTGCTGTAATTTGTAATTTAGCGTGATGGGTGTGACAGGTCCTGCAGCTCGTAACCCCTTTCAGAAAAGCTTTTAAGAGATGAACTGAAGTAAACTTTATGTAAAAATGCCACCTTGGGTGTCCGTCGGTGAAATACGGATGTTAGCGTTTTAAAAAGCGCTCTTTCCCCCTCGAAGTGCGCTCCATGGATTCCTCTGGGTGCCGACCGAGCTGTAAATTCATTTCCCCGGAGTGGATCGATGGAGAGGAGCTGGGTTAGCCTCCTTTAACTGCCCCTAATGCAGTGAGGGGATAGTTAACGGCCACGACTGCATTTCACGTTGGGGAGCCTCTGATGCTGAACCTGCCGCCTCTTGGACCGCATGCTGCTCCACTCTGCCTAATTATGGGATGTCCCAGGCTTCCCTGCAGCCTGCCCTGATGTCTTCCCATCACGGCCCAGTGTCCCATTGCTACATGTATATTTACAGCATTACAGCATTCGGCTTTTAAGGGCACAGCCGGACCCATTTATTTGCCAGTTCGTCTCGGCGCAGTACAAGGTGTCCATATAATGTCCTTGTAGGTGCCTTGTCCCCCCTCCACCTACCCCCATGGCCCATCACAATGTCCGGGGTCCTGCCAGGAAACAGGCCCCACCCCCAAAGAGTAAATGGCTCCCGGCCCGCCTTACAGCACCCATCAACAGGACGTATGGGCAGGCACAAGAAGCAGCAGCTCCTGCAGACAAGCCCGTCTTTCCAAGCGGAAGGGGCGGTTCTCCGCTCTGATTCCTGTGTCTTACATCATGGCAGGTCCACTAATAAAAATGCAGAAATCTTAGGTCACATGATGTTTTGTGATGTCACATAGCATGGCAGCTGAGTTAAAACTGAGTGAGTAGTTCCTAGTCAAAGCTTAGTCACACTTCTAACAAGCACAATTGTGATTACACATGGCAAATAGTAATGGCTTGTCTGGCTAGTTAATAACTCGTAACATGCAGTCAGCATCGTCTCAGCCATATCAGGATGCCCGGTAATTATAGTAGCATGATAAGTCAAGGATCTTACAATGCAGACAGGGACACATTATGAGGAGGACACCCTTCAGGAGAACACACACTGAGGAGGACACCCTTCAGGGGGACACATTCTGAAGAGGACACCTTTCATGGGGACACACACTAAGGAGGACATCTTTCAGGGGGACACACTCTGAGGAGGACACCCTTCAGGGGACACACTCCAAGGAGGACACCTTTCAGGGGGACACACACTGAGAAGAACGCCATTCTGAGAGACACTCTCCAGGGAGGACACTCTATAAGGAGGGCGTTCTCTAAGGGTACGTTCTTAAATGGAGCACACTATCCAAGGGGATGTACAAGGAGGGCATTTTCCAAGGGGAACACTTTCCAGGCGGCACTCTCCAAGCGGACATTCTACAAGATTCTCTTTTTCAGGGGAACACTGTCCAAGGTGGACACAGACTTCCTTTGGGTGAGGTTTTCCGCATGGATAAAACCCCAATGTTTCTGTAAATGCTGAGGAAAACATCTAATTATGGAAATTCAATGCAGTTTAAAGGTTTTGTAAAGAAAACATGACTTTCCCGTAGGAATCAATGAGAAGGGTGTATGGCTGTGTGGTTTCGCCGTGGTTACCACTTACAGATTAAAGCAGCAAAGTCTGGAAAAGGAGCACAGTTCCTCAGCTCTAAACAAATGGCCATTCTGCCGCAGCCGGGCTGCCGCTCTTTTTATGGTAACATTGCCGGATTTTAGGGCACTGTTAGCCATTTAAAGCAGCAACATGGAATTAAACAGTCTGTCCAGCCCTCACGTGGAGCTGGAAGCCAGCTATTCAGCATTGTGTACTTTACTGAGACCTGGGGAGGGGGGACAAAGTGCGGCCACATTTCCTGGACCTGCCCTTTAAGAGTGGCGCCATCTTTCCTTTTAGGGAGACTGACGACCAGACACTATGATGAGGTCTTTGCAGTGTTGGGAGTCATACTGCTTTGCCCGTCATGTTGGCTTGCCAAGTTCTTCTCGGGGTACCTGTGGTCCGGAACACCTTCCCCTCGATTCCCTGCCTTGGGTGACAAGTTGAGGGAGGCGATAGCAGCTGTCTGTCGCCTCCTTTAGGTTCCTGAAGAGTCCGGGTGTTACCTCCACGTCTTCTGAAATCCAGCTCCAGGTCACCAATAGCAGAGAGCTTTAAAACCAACCAGTGTAATATTATCGATATGCTGATTTCAATAGGAACTCGGGAGAATAATGTCACGATGATTAAAGTTTTAACACATGCTGTGCCGGACCATATAAAGCGTACAGCGTGAATATATATGGACTGTGGTAGAGGACTTAATCACAAAGGTGACTTTCAGCTGTATTGAATCTTCCTTCCGCACACTAGAAAAGGCAGAACAAGGGCCCTTAAATCTGTCCATAAATTGAATGTGTTTTTGCGGAATGCCGCCGCCCGCCTGCCCTGGGGTCCGAGACGGTGCTGCGTGATCTGCCTCCTGCATCGCAGACGGCGCTAGCTGAGCGGACGTCACGTCTTTTTCGTTTTCCGCATGGGTCATGTCCTGAATGAAACACGGCTGTTTTGGCACTAAAGATGTAAAATGCTCAGCCGCAGCTCCCGAAAGGAGTCCGCGCTCGTTGCTTTTTTGTCTACTTGGCGATTCGGAAACACCCGGCACGAGGTGAAAAGTGGGCTTTCGCTGTAAGGTCTCCGCTCAGTATAATTTTAAACTCATTTCAGATGTCAGAAGTCGGCGTTGCACAGAACAGCGTCTCACAGTTCGTCGGCTCGGATTTTTATTAAATATCTCTCTGGTGACGACGCGTTCTCCCTAAAACATTTTTAGACCCTTTACAGGTCGTGTGAAGCAGGTCTGGCCTGATTATGCTGTGTCTTTGGGAGAAAGGCTTCTGATAAACTATGCCGGCGGTTCTGGAATTAGGCAAAGTAAAAAGGCTGCGGATTCTTAGTGCTGGAGAAACCGTTTACATTGTGTGGCATGTGGCATTGTGTGATGGGATGGTATGAATAATGAGTGATCAGGGACCTCATGGGGGGGGGGACCCCGGCGGGGCCGAGGATCATGCAGGGGCCCTGTGGTGGCAGACTGATCCTCAGCGGGGGACCTCTGTAAGAAGCGGAGGAACACCCGACCAATTAGGCACCCTCTGTTTTATTATTCTACATTGGGGAACGTGTGACATGTGGTGTCTGGCTTTGCCTCCTTGGGCGGGTGAGGTGATTGCGGGACCGGGGTTCAGTGCCCCCCCCCCTGACTGCCAATCAGCATCCTGAATGGGGCCTCCGAGCTGAGCATGAAGACAAGAGCGACGGTGATGATGATGATGAAGTAAAAGATTGCACAGGGGACATAACGCTAGGGGTGACACCAGCCTGTGTCGGTGACAGGGAGAGTGTCCATTCCTCAGATCCCCAGTGGCATTATGATCCATGGCATAAGGATCAGCCCCTCTCAGGCTGGGCTTGGCTAAGCCTTCGCGTTCGGATTAGCATGTCGGCCTGTTACAGGGGGTCAGCTGACAGGAATTTGAGCATGAGGCTCGCATGGCTTTGAAAGGTCATTGGTTGATACGCATGTCAACCCTGTGGGTCATGGGGATGGACCCCTGCTGACCTGGACCCTGCCTACGGTTGACATGCCATGCGGGAATGAAAGAGCTGTTCTGCTGACAGTACACTGTCACACAAGTCATTTGCCTGCCTGTGCATTGATTAGAAGCACAGCTGCACACCTCAGAAAGATAGAAGCACACAGCTGTGAACACACACACACACACAGGCACACACACACACACACACACTTATACAACACAGTTTAACTTCTGCGCCATCTGCTGCTTTTGATGGTACCGATTAGACCCACTTTACAGGTAAAGCGTCTGTTTTATGTGCTCCCTGTGCCATATAAGAAATGGCCGCCCCCCATCTCCTTGCCGGTTTATGTGCTTTATAATCCCCGGGCACTGTTCTGTTGCCATGTGACTATCTGCCCTCCCACTGGGAGAGTAGATGCAGGACGCCCAGTTTGGGCAGCATGTCATGCTGGCACAGATCAGAATCCAGGGGAATGTAAGTGCTGGAATGCGGGGCTCCATCATTAAAGTCTCTGACCTCTCTGTCTCTCTAAAAAAAGATCGATTTCTGTAAAAGGTAAACATCCTCCGACTTTCAGGTGTCAACTCTGGAAGCGAGTCCATGTATGTATGCCTGTCATGTATGCTTATGGCACCCAAGCATTCAGCTGCAACTTGTAAAATCCTCCACCTTCCTTATCCTCCCCCTTCCTGTACATATTCCTCTACCTTCCTCATCCTCCCCCTTCCTGTACATATTCCTCTACCTTCCTCATCCTCACCCTTCCTGTACATATTCCTCTACCTTCCTCATTCTCACCCTTCCTGTACATATTCCTCTACCTTCCTCATCCTCACCCTTCCTGTACATATTCCTCTACCTTCCTCATCCTCATCTTTCCTGTACATACTCCTCTACCTTCCTCATCCTCACCCTGCCTGTACATATTCCTCTACCTTCCTCATCCTCTCTTTTCTGTACATACTCCTCTACCTTCCTCATCCTCTCTTCCTGTACACACTCCCCTACTTTCCTCATCCTCCCTCTTCCTGTTCACGCTCCTCCACCTTCCTCATCCTTCCGTACTTGATAATGGTAATGTGGGGTTTTTGTCTTGCTGGAAACGATGGGCGGTCATGAGAGTCCGTGAGTAAGAAGGATCTTGAAAAACGATCCCATTAACATTTGCTGGCGTTTATAGGGGGAGAGAGGAAGGAGCAGGTCTGTAAATCTGCCTCACTGCCGACACATGGAGCACAGGAAGCTGGAGAGCGGGCTGCTGAGAATGCAGGGCTGTATCTCTCCCCCAAATGGCATCTTTATCAGCCTAAATTAAGTTTTGATTCGTCGCCACATATGGTGCCGCAAATCACTTTTAATACTGATATCAGGCTGCGCTAAACTGAGCCCAGGGCATTTAAAGCAGTTTTATTGTGTGGCACGCAAGACACCTAGCAGCTCTATATCTCTTTCTCATTCTGTCATTATTTCATTCGCCTCTCTCTCTCTCTCTCTCTCTCCTTCTCTCTCTATCTCTATCTTTCTCTTGCTCTCCCATGGGCTGCTGAATAGTATGTAATTACGGGTGCAAATCACCAGGTAGTAGCTAAAATGATATTTTCTTTTACTGAGGTCAAAAATAAAGTGACCTGGCGAAGTCTTGAAAAACTGTGTGCTTTACTGACTGTTGCTGCTGTTAGAAAATGACATTAATACAAGGTCCCCATTTGGTTTTTTTTTTCTGTTAAATAAGTAAATATGTTTAGAAAAGGCCCTGAACATCAGTGATGCCGTCCTGTGTTTGCACACACACACAGAGTGAGCCCCAAGGTGCACATACACTCACACGCACACAGACACACACAGACACACACACACAGAATGATATAGATCAGTTAAAATTCACGTATTATCCTTCGTAATGAAGAAATAACATTTATTTAAGACATTATATTAGAAATAATAAAGATGCGGTTTGACCATGTGGTAAAACAGCATTTGTCTGTATAAATGATGTAGTTCATTATTTATAATCTGCTTTTATTCAATTGCTTCAGTAGCTAATGCGTTTCATTATTCAGATGCCACACTCAGTGACTGGAGGTGTACAGCAGCGGTAGGCCTAAGTATGTAATTCACCCTCTCCCACCTAATGGGTTGTTAAATTTAATAATCATAAATATAGCTGGGTGTGTTTGCTCTACTCTCCGGCTGTCCACTCAAAGCATGACCGATGTCGTTAGCTGATGCGCTAATGCGCTAACGCTGAGATGGCAGGAATGCGCCCGCTTTTGGTTCAACACAGCAGAGCAACCCGTGTTCTGGGTGAAGAGGGATCTTTGAAGGCTGGCCCGCTTTTGGGTCCCTTCTGTGGCAGCCCTGCACCCTTCCTTTAAACAGAACTCCCCCCCCCCCCCTTTCCCCAACCACCACCAGTGTTTACTCTGCCCCAGGACCTTGTTATCTCAGGTATATATTACTCTGTTTACCTCTAGCATGGTTAAGGTACTGCTGGGCACCAACTCTAGGTGTACAGCACAAACTCAAATAGATTAACCACGTGCAGTCACTTTGCTTTTCATTACAAACAAGGCAACACGGTGCATAGGCTTCAAAGTACATACTCAAAGTTTGGAATGCAAGCAAAACATTGACTGGATTTATCGGTTCGGAAAATCAAATCTTGAGCAAGATACTCACTGTAATAAGAGAAGTGCCATGAGTCTCTGTCCTGCTCTTCCAGCTGAAAGTCGGCAAAACTACACAGACTCGACGGATCAAATAACCAGAAAATATTTTGGCTTTCTCCCCTGTCATCGTTCCATTTAAAGGTTCAAAAAGTGTTATATCAGATTACCCTTTCACAGAAACCTCACCATTCTACATACTTTAAGGGTTACATCTGCTGAGATGTGGCCTGTCCATCTCTCCACCCATAAAACAAAGGACCTCCTTCTTCTCGGTGCCACTCGAGTTCCTAATAACGCAGGACTGGCGACAAGCACCGCAGAATCTGACCTTGTGCATCTCTCACCCTGTAACGGCATAAATACCTTTCAAGGGCAGATTCACTGAGAGTCAGGGAAAGGATGTTAACCGCAAATAAAATTAAATCGGGGCTTTCTATGCATTTATGCTAAAGACACGCACCATGCTTATTAAGGATTTAAAAAATCTTTTTAAGGCTCTAACAACGTGTGTTATTAAGTGGCGTAGTATCTGCTCAATGACTGTATGCTGATCTACCTAATGTTGTTCCTTTGAGAGACCTATGGGGGCGCTGTTGTGACACTGGTGTTGTTGACGTGCGTCGTGTCAGAACAATGCAGTCCCATCGAGGCTACTGAGCAGATCTGCATCCTTATTTCAGGTACTAACCCCCTCCTCCTCCTTAGGCTGTGATGTCTGGGTAGTCTTATTGTAAAAATACTAACACAGAGCACACACTCGCAAAGGGATGTTTCAGGATACCAGTCCACCCAGAGGAAATCTATGTAGACACTGGGAGAGCATGCAAAGCACACCCCCCGGAGATGTGAGGCTCCTCTGCTGTCCTACTTTCTCCCTGTTCGCGTTGCTATTTATCGTATTAGGATTGGGACGGTGTGGCTATGATCGGAAGGTTGCCAGTTCAAATCCCAGCACTGACAGGGCGCCTCCGTGCTCCTAACAAGGCCCCTAACCCCCAATTACTGAGTCGCTGTCTCTGCTTTCACAAGTAATGCATGTCACTTTGGATAACAGCATCTGCCAAATAAATAAAATGGAAATTTTAGTGGAAATGACGTTACGTGGAAGGTTAAATCCCATGTATTAAGAAAAATGACCTGTGAGGATAGCATACTGATGTCGCTGCTTTCACGGTGGATGTGGATCACATGTCACTTCATGGCACCCGAAGTGCTGCTCAACCAGACGGCTGGGTCTTTATCCTAGAATACGGGAAGCCTCAGATCGGCATCCCCCGTAATGAAGAGCTCTACTGTAAGCTGAGAGTAAGCCTGCCGCTAGATTCTAGGTCTCCTTTCAGCAGTCAGGTTTTTAGGCCAAGTGTGAATCAGTGCTTCGGCATCCGAGGTTAAATAAAGAAGCGGGGCTTCGATCTGTGCATCTCCGCTGTTCCATTAGTATTTGAATGTATTTTTTATTCATAGTAAAACCCCCAATCCGTGGGCAGCGGTGCACTGTGTCTGTGACCCCAGCTAAAAGAATACAGAGCGGGGGGGGGGGCCGTAGGGGCCCCATCACACTGAAGGCCACAAAGATGCGTCAGCAAGCCTGTCAGCCGGCCCGCGATCTGCCTCCATTCGCTTGGTCACAAAACGGCAGCCATTCAATTAACAATGTTCCGTCGCTGAAATTCTGATTGAAAACGTCTTTATGAGGAAAACAAATTCAGTTAGGAGGGCTTCTCAATGGTTTATTTATTGATTCATGTTTGTCTTTTTCTTAGCCAGCGAATCAGCTTCCTCAAGAGCCATTTTGGACGCATCACTGCAGTGATTAGCATAGGCTCTTTGTATTCAGTGTTTTTTTTTTTTTTATCACATTTAAAGCTCTGCAAATGAAAACACTGTATCTGAGTCACGTTGATTAGTGGGAGAGAATTGTCTGGCTGATGGCACCACGACACGCCGGAGTGATTAGAGGGACTCACAATATCCATCCGGAACACTCTAATCAGATGGAACGTAAATGGAGCCGTCACTCACACGGAGACGCGTTTCAGTTCCTGCAGGCAAGCAAATTCACCGCCAGCCCATAATAATTTCATTGCATCAGTTCAGGCCACTGATGAAGCTCAGAATGTAATTAAGTGGGATTTGATTTGGAATTGTGTATGGACTGGTAATAAAACTACCCGAAACTGTTGCCGTTTGAGGCACACTGATAGGTCTACTCACGTGTCAATTAGAGAGATAGTCTCTCTCCCCTGTTTTGGTTCACTTCATGTTGAGTGCCAAATATATCATGAAAATTTGGATTTTTCAGGTCCCAGGTTTCAGTCGAGGGGAATATTCTACAAAGGCCGTTAAAGATATTCCGTGAAGCCCAATCATGTTTCTGTCCGTTGCTTTACTAGCAAACACTGGAATTCGCTCCACGACTCTGTCTCCCGTTTGGCAAACTGGACGCCTGCATGGTCGTCACCAGGCCGTAGACAGGCGCCGATTGGCTGCATCCAGCAGCTCAGCTGAGAGCAGACTCCTGCATTCCGACTGATCATGTTGAATGCGGCACGACCAGGGACGCAGCTTCTGGGCCCCTTGACAAAATGTCAACTCGGCCCCACCCATTAAAAAAATCCTAATTGTACATATTCAAAGGACCCTGTAAGCAGTGCTGTACCCCGCTTAATAAGGGGTGGAGGCTTGAATGGTGTGGCTTAGGGTTAATTTTACAGACCAAGGTGGTGTCACTCGGCACATATAGTCTCAAAAGGGGGGCACTTCCAGTTTTTTGGGAAGAAGACACAGGTATTCAGCCCCCCCCATTGTGCCTGCCCATAATTTGCTGGGCCTTTAAATATGTGCCTCTGGCCACAGCGGGACTTATGGACGGCCAGAGCTCATGCTCTCCATTGTTCACATTGTTACTCTTCCTAAATGCACAATTCAGGCAGTTCTTTGTGTTTTGAATCAGATTAAATCATCAGACGAGCGCTCACGCCGGCGTCGTTGCTTTCGTGCTGCGCGGCCGGGGGGCCGGACGGCATGCGGACTCCTGAGCGGCTCAGACCAGGGGGCATTGTGCCGCTCGCATGCCCCCCCCCCGTGGGCCTCGCACTCAGCTGAAATGGTCCCCTCGTCGCGTTCCGCCGTTATTGTTCTGCTGGGTTTATTTGCTTGGTCCTGTGTCAGCAGTCCTCATATCTGGTAGCACGGTGACCTAGCGAAGATCTCCTGGGTCAGGTATTAGATTTGGAAGCATTTCCACAGAGGTTTTTTTTCCTGATTAAATGCCAGAAGGGATGCATCAGGGCTAAACTTCCGTGACAGAGCAGGAGAGCTGTGTTTGTGTGATCAGCCTGTTAAGTGTTTCTGACTCTGATGTCTGCTAAAGCCATGCACGTCACGTGACACAGCCTGCCACTCTGCATCTCTCTCCGGCCAGCTGGGCCCAAACAGAGGTGTATCACATGCGAGTGCGTCCCTCGGCGTCTTGGAAGGTGTGATGCATCCAGCAGACCAAGAAGATCCCCATATGGAGACTGTGTCAGCCATGTCATGTTGTACAATTCCGTCCAATCAGACGTTGCCTGAAAGAAGACAGGCGTTAGAAAGAATTCATAAGAGAGAAAAAAGGATCACAATCATCACCTGAATGGCTGCACATGCACAAAACTACTATATTTTATTCTATTAACTATAATGTTTGTGGTAAGTAATCCACACAGTACATTATAGCAGCTGGGATTAATTAACAGAAATTACATACAAATTCAAATCCAAAATCACACAGTACTTAGTTTTCTGCTGTTCCTCAAAGCAGGTCATTCACGTATCAGAATAATATTATTTGAATTTATCCTTGTTCTTCTAAGTTGGGACACTATGTAAAATGTAAATAAAAATGGAATCCAACTATTTATATACCATATAAACACGTATGTAATTGAAAATAGAACAAAGACAACATATCAAATGCTGAAACTAAGAAATGTTGTTGTTTTATAACAAATACGTGCTCACCTTGAATTTGATGTCAGCAACACATTTCAAAAAATTTGGGACAGTGGCATGTTTACCACTGTGTTGCATCACCTCTTCTTTTAACAACACTGTGTAAACGTTCGGGAACTGAGGAGACCAGTTGGTGGTGTTTTGAAAGTGAATTTTCGTCCCATTTTTGCCTGATATAGGATTTCAGCTACTCGACAGTTCAGGGTCTCCTTTGTCGTATTTTTTGTTGCATGATGTGCCAAATGTTTTCAGCGGGTGACAGGTCTGGACTGCAGGCAGGCCAGTCTAACACCCAGACTCTTCTGCTATGGAGCCATGCTGCTGTAATTTGCACAGAATGCAGGTTGGCATCGTCTTACTGAAATGTGCAAAGGCCTTCTATGGAAAAGACGTCGTCTGGATGGCAGCATATGTTGCTCTAAAACCTGTATATATCCTTCAGCATTAACGGTGCCTCCCCAGAAGTGCAAGCTACCCAAGCCATGGGCACTAATGTACCCCCACACCATCACGGATGCTGGCTTTCGAGCCGTCTGCTGATAACAAGCTAGATGCTCCCTCACCTCTTTAGCCTGGAGGATGTGGCATCCATGATTTCTAAAAAGAACCTGAAATTCTGATTCTTCAGGCCACAGGATAGTTTTTCATCCTCCCTTAGTCCATTTTAAATGACCTCGGGCCCAGAGAAGATGGCCGCCTTTCTGGGTCATGCTTAGATCTGGATTCTTCTTTGCATGGCAGTTTCATCCTGCATGCATGGATGCAGCGACAACCTGCGTTCTCAGACAGTGGTTTTTGGAAGCCTTCCTGAGCCCATGCAGTGGTTTTAGCTGTAGAGTCATGTCTGAGTGCCGCATGAGGACCTGAACAGCATGGCGATCCAATATTGGTTTTTGGCTTTGTCCCTTGCATAGAGATTTCTCCAGATTTTCTGAAACTTTTAATGATACTATGTACTGTGGGTAATAAATTCCAAAATTCTCTACAATATTACACTGAGGAACATTATTCCCAAAATGCTGCACTATTTGCCCGTGTAGTCTTTCACAGAATGGTGAACCTCTCCCCATCTTCAATGCACAGAAAGACTCTTTTTATACCCAATCATCTTATTAATCTATTGCCAATTAACCTAATTAGTTGTAAGATATTCAATCAAGAGTTTTATGTTAGCATGACACAACTTTTCCAGTTTTTTCTTGCCCCTGTCCCAACTCTTCTGAAACTTGTTCCTGGCATCAAATTGAAATTGAGCGTGCATTTGTCATAAAACAACAAAATGTCTCATGTTCAACATTTCATATACTGTTTTTATTCTATTTTCAATTAAACATGGGTTTGTATGATTTACAAATCATTGCATTATGTTTTCGCATTTGTTTACAGCGTCACAACTTTTTTGGGAACGGGCTTGTATAATCTACAAACACATTCAGGTGCATGTTTGGGTCTCCGATTCCCCTTTCCAGGAAAACCCTTCTGCTTTTGAGGACACTCGATATCCTTTCTTTTCATTTTATTTCTTTAGTGTTAAATTATCTGTATTGATGTTACACGTGTACGTACAGAAAAGCGCTGGAGCTGATTGGTGAATAAGTTTTAGATAAGATTTTGCATTGTCGGTGTCCGGGAGCATCCATTCCGAAATTCAAACCGGGTCTTCCCATTCGCCGCCAGAGACGGCGGTGGGTTGGGTCTGGATTAGCTGCTGGAGCCCGGCTGGTCGAGAGCTGCTCCTGGAGCACCGCTCCTGCAGGATGCTCTCTGGTGTCTGGAAGCATCAGATGCCGCTGTAGCCCTGCATGGATCACTGAGGCGAATAGGCAGCTCTAATCATGAACCGAGCTCACGTCTCACACACTTTGTTCAGATAGAAAGCATTAAGCGAGCGGGCGTCCTCTTCTCTCTCACTTCTGAGGACGGCGAGGTGTCGCTGAACGTCAACCTGCCGGATCGATCTCGTGTAGCAAGTTCTCCTAACTTCTTGAATCGCTCTCCCGTCCTCAGTCGCGTTTGCGTTCCTTCCTTCAAACAGAGCCCAGGATAACCTGGGTTTCATCAAGGGCTTCCCAAGTTTTTTGAACCCTACGTTGCAGTCCAAAAGCAACGGGTTCATCCAGACTTCGAATCCATCATGTGGAAGGGTGCTGAGACCTCCGACGGCGGGCTTGCTAGATGCTTCCCGGGAACGTGGATCGTGTCCAGTCCGCTTCTTCTGCTGCTCGTCAGCGTAGGAGCAGCCCAAGGTGAGATCACCTACGCTCGGGTGTGAAACGAAATGCAGGTGATCGCTGCTGATACCGTTTGTTTATTCCTCTTTGTTTAAAAGTCACATTGACGAGTTTGTGAATTCATAATGAGCAGCATCTACAATTAATAGTCCGCTAAACCGCTGGGTGTTTTTAAGTGCATCCAGATCACACCTTAGTCCACATGGGCGGCAGCACTGCAGCCTCCCATTCAGGTCAGCTCAAACTCTGCCCCCACTCTGTATTTGAACAGTTTCGGTGTTTTTTCCTTGTCGTGCTGCTTTCCTCCCGCAGTCCAAAGTCGTGCGGTTAGATGAATTGGCGTTTCTGAATGGCTTATAGTATGTGCAAATGTGCCCTGTGAAGGGCTGGCTTTTCCCCAGTCTTATTGTGCCCTATGCAGCCTGGGACAGGCTCCAGTCCCCCGCGACCCTATCTGGGGTAAGCGGCTGAGAGAGGGGATGATGAGCACATTATTGTAGCTGAATGGCTGTACGAGCCTGTTTCTCGTGGTGTTATACATGCTGATAGTTATTTAAAACGTCGCCGTCTCAAACAGAACTGAGCGTGGTCTTGTGATACTGACTGGGATCAGGGAAATACGGCTGTGATGGAAATAATGTGGATGTAATAATATGGGTTTACATGCGGCTGATAGAGGAGGGACTGTCCGAGCCTATTTAAAGCATCGGTGAAGGAGCGATGGGACTCCCAACTGTTCTCTGTCACTGGCAAGAAAATTATGTAACTCCGCATTGTCGGACTATTAGGCCTTATTTTAAACATATTTTTGGAATATATACTTTGTGCAACGGACAGTGATATTTGGAGTAACTTTTATTTTACGTAGTTAGTTATTTATTTTTCAATTGCGGACCCTAAACGGACATTTAGAAAAACTATTGGAAGGAGGTGCGATACCGTACTTAGAAAAATGCGATAAAGTAACTGATTTCGTTAGCGATCACAATGAATGAAAAATTCAAAACTCTTCAAATGGAAGTAAATGATAAAGGACAAACTGATAAATATGTATTAATGGTCGTGGTTTATTTTAAATAAGGGTAATCGTATAGACTACATGGTTTAATATTGGTGGTTTAATCATTATTAAAGAATTTAATTGGTGTGGTTATTCAAGAATCATTAACAGTTTGTTGTACTGGCCATATTAGACTGGATTTGGGGTTTTTCGGAAACTAATTGTCGCCGTTTTGGTATTCTGACATCATTCTTTTTGATCTTTTAATAAGTGCGCCGGGGTGCCCATCTGCCTTCATGCTGTTTTTATTTTCTTGCCTTAATCTCTGGTTTTTAATATACGAGGTGTTTGAAACTGCTTCATGTGCCATTTTACATTGTGTAGAAAACAGACGCTCCGAACTCAGGCGGCGTCCGGAATATAAAGAACTAATCAGATGTGCTGTGACTTGTGGGAAAAACGATCGCATTTAAATTCAGTCCTACCTGCGTTTTATTTTTCGTCTTTGTATGAAATTACAATAACGCTTCTCTGCCATCTCCTGGATTATCGGACCATGTTTGGAATATAAAACCCAGAGACAATGAACTTCAAAGGTTACAGTAAATTACTTTAACGAAAAATAATTTAAAGAATAATAAGTGACTTCCGGGGTTGCTCCATGGGGCGTTCGGGTGCAAAAACGCCCAATGATGCCTATCTAAGTTTAAAAGGAAACGTAGCAAATGTTTGAAATATAGAAGAAGCGCGCGCGGCATCGTTCGGACCTAGGTTCATTCCTCGGGTTTTATTCAGCACTGCAGCCTTCAGATGCTCTCATAACAGTACCTATATTAAATGCCTTGTTTTGTATTCATTTTCCATGCTCACATAGTCGATTATTATTGTAGTTGTTTCGGCGCAGTTAATTAGTGAACGTAATTAACATTTTAATGAATACGCTGGTGTCGTAGCTGATTCATTTGCGTAATCTCTGTGTGCGTACATGCACCAGTGAGCAGACCGGATCTTGGACCGTGGGTCCGGCTGGCCCGGTGAGGCTGGCGTAGCGGGTGCCTGGAACGGCGGTGGAGGGGCTGGCAGGACACGCCGGCCGCCTGCCTGGGAGCACGGCTGCCGTTTTCATTTCCAGGCGCGCGGCACGCTGGCTTCGCTCTTCTGAATTTCAGTGGTCTGTAAAATTGTATTCTACATTACGTTTCACTGAAAATAAGTTGTTTATGTAGATCTATGTATTGTCCTGCACCTTACTGTAGTGTAAATTGAACGTGTTTTAAGAGTTCGATCCTGATTGGTAGCACTCATTCTAATTATCTGTTACTTTGACAGCCTGGAGGTGCTGCCCCCTGCTGGTTGTTAGTGCGCAGAGCACCCCAGCCCAGTCATGGGATCGCAGGCAATGGTGTGACGTGTGCCATAGAGACTGGATATAAATGCCTTTCGCTGGAGCCAAGGGGTGTTTTAAAGCAGGCGCAGAAATCAGTGTGTGCAGCTGTACCATCTTTCCTGTCAGTTTACGCGTGTGTCGTCCGGCAAGGGGAGCGTCGGATAACAGGATCAGACATTAGCATTGTGTGATGTTATGCAGACTGCATTTCTTGATACATACAGTGCAGAATGTACCCCAAAGCACCTGCATCATCGCTCCTAGCTGTGAAAGCCTGTGTTTGCTGGTGCTGGTGACGTCATCCAGCCGGCCAAACCCGCACCTTCCCTCTGATCCTCCTGCTTGTCTGCGCTCCAGATCGCCCCGTGTTCATGGTTGGCAGTGACGACTCCGGAGGCTTTGAACCTATCCTTTTTTTGCTGCCCTTCTCTTCAATATGACGATAAACTGGGTCTTTGTTGCACAATTGTGCCAGAATGCTCCAGCTCCTCTGCCTGATAGCCTCGTCGCTTTGCCTCTCTCTTTTCTCCTCCTTCTGACCGGGCTGGTTTTGCCCCAGTAGCCCAGCCTGGCTCTGCACTGAGTTCCAGCTGACAGTTTGCTCTGCTCTGCCTACCTACCTACCTCTGCCCCCCCGTCGGTCTTTATAAAGATCAGATCTGCATACTTGTGGCTGCAGTTCTTAAAGCTGATTCCCTGCGATGTCCCAAGACCCCCTTCAAAGGTGGGTTCTGCTTACGGGTTTACCCTGCTAGAAGAAAGAGGACCACTTTTTACCTTTTCTTGTCACTGGGCCCGTACCCTCAGCGGTCTGCCAATTGTACCCTATAGCTGTTGGTAATTGTACCTTTTAAGGTGCAGAAATGGCCTCAGAGGAACATTCCGGAGGTACAAACAACATTAATGTGCCTCCAACTGTACAAAAATGTCCCTCATAGTCTATTTCTGTGTTTTAAAAGGTACAATTACTTAAAGCTAAGGGTACAATTGGCAGGCCGTTAAGGGAGCAGCCCCAGTGACCAGCAAAGGTACTCTTGGTGTAGCTGCCCGCTCGGTCTCCCCCTTTCTTGAGACACTGCATGTTGCCAGCCTGAAGGGGCAGGAGAGGATCCCAGCCTCCTATCGCATTCCTCAGGTAGTTCTCAGCGTGTCGACAGATCAGACCTGGTCCCCCTTAGAACCCCCCCTCCAGTGTCCTGGGGGCCGCAGCTGCCAGGACTGCTGTTTTTGTCGCTTCACAAAGGTACCATAAGGCCACTGCAGTGCCACCGCTGGCGTGGCCTTCACCAACCTGCCCCCTGATGGCATCACGGCTGCCTTTTATTATTTTTTTTCTTTAACCCTGCCGGCCGATGTGCTGCTTCGTGTTCCAGCTGAGTGTGGAATCACGCTTAATAAGGGTGAGTTTGGGGGCCTGTTCGCTGATCCTGTCCTACACGGACGACGCAGGGAGTCGTTCGCTCAGCATTAGCGCCGGTTGGAAGGGGTCCTGAGATGATTCTCTGAAAACTTGCTACTTCCACTCGGCAAACTTTGTTATTAGCGGTCCGTAAACAAATGTTACAGCATATGAGTATATATACCCCACCCCACTGCAAAATGCATCGAGTCCTTCACCTCCCTGCCCCCCCCCCCCCACGCTTTTGTCACTGTATCCCGTGAACACGTTCCTTCTTGGACACACACAACCTGTGGACCCGGAGGAGGAGCGGGTTCGAGAGAGCGACTCAGGGAGGGGCTCGTAACGCTAAATGCCGTGAGGGCCAGTCCCGCTCCTGTCACCCAAAGGCGCACTCTGCCCCCCCCCCCCCCCCCCCGAAACTTGGGAGCGGTTCTTTTGGAAAATACCCTTTTGATTTTTCTTTTTTTTTTTCTTGTTGGCCCCCTTCCGGGGGCCCTTCCGAG